>PVLC010032955.1:0-17846 GCA_004027655.1 Graphiurus murinus | reverse complement strand
AGAGAGAGAGAGAGAGAGAGAGAGAGAGAGAGAGAGAGAGAGAGAGAGAGAAAGACAGGGAGGGAGAGAGGAAAGAAGAGAGAGGGAAGAAGGGGGGGGAGAGAGAGGCTATCAAACTAGAATAGATATGGGAGGACATTTACATGTGGCCTAATAAAAACAAGCCTGAGAACCCCTCACTTTGATTTCCACTTAAATCCCGAGCCACCCAGTGACGGCACCTCGAGTAAGAAGCCTGGCGCCTCCCTCATCCTCTCCATCCTGGCCCAGGACAGCGCCTCCCGAAGCATGGCGCATCTCGGCGCTGTCTCGGTGGCCCGGTCTTCACTTACTGGTGCGGCGGTGGGTGTCCTCTGCCAAGGCCAGTATCGCCTGGCTTTGGGGCATGTTCAGCAAACCAAGTTCCAGGGGAGAGAGCCCCCCCCCCCCCCCCCGCCATCCCGTGCAAAGGGAGAGCAGGTGGGTGATGGCGGGGTCAGGGAGGTGCTGGGTGTGGTGTCGCACCCCTACCTAAGGGGACCAGCAGCTCCGCTCCCTCAGCAGCTGCCCTCAGCATTGCTTAAGCTCCTACTGTATGCAGACCAGCTGCGGGGGCCACTGCTGAACTCCTCGAAGAGTTTGGTCTCGGGTCAGGGTCTAGGATTCCCACTCAGCTCCCCCTGCTTGAAGCCCCAGGCCGCGCTCCAGGTTTGGCGAGACCCCAATCGTCCTGAACAGGCTGCTTTTCACACCGGGCTCGCAGCTTTGCCTTTGCTTTGCCTTTGCTTTGCCCGGCATCCAGATGGCCGCCGGGCGCCCCGTGGAGGGTTCTGTCGGGTAGGAACGTGCTCTGATTTCCTAACTGTGGGCTTTGGGGACCAGGCAGGGCCCAGGGCTTGCAGGCAGCTGAAACGAAGCAGTTCTCTCCCCGCACGCACACATGCAGGCTTGCTCACCAGCGTCAGGCTGTGAAGGCCCCGGGCTGCAGGGAGGCAGTCCCCGCTGTCAGAGAGCTGCTGCAGTGCTAGGGGAGCTCAGGGGGCCGCGGGCCCCGCCTGGCTGCGGCAGGACACACAACACCCCACCGCGCCCGCTCAGCTGACACTGCAGAGCGAGCTGCTGACTCATCCTGCAGCCATTGCCGCCTTTAGCAACTGGAGCAGCACCAGGGAGTCGTTCTCATTTTAAAGGAATGGGCAATGCGGAGGAGAGCAGAGGGGCCATGCGCCCAGTCCTGAACCTAGTGGGCATTCACATCAGAACTCTTGGAAAGAAATGTATTTATCAGCCCCGGAAGGACGCAGCAGCCACTTCGGAGAAGCTATTTAATCAGTCAGTATATGAGTATTAAACACCTATCAAGGGCCTCTGTCTGTGGTGTGGGCCTGTAATCGCAGTACTTGGGAGGCTGAGACAAGAGGATCACAGATTCGAGGCCAGCCTCAGCAAGTAGTGAGACTCTCATCAAGCTAGTGAGACCCTGTTTCAAGATAAGAATAAGATAGGGCTGAGGGTGTAGCTGGGAGGTAGAATGACTCTGAGTTCACACACACACACACACACACACACACACACACACACACACACACACGATGGCTCTTGCTCCCAGGAGGATTACTATAAGCTGACACTCCGAGAGCCTTTCTCTGTGGCAGGCACAACTAACTTAGGTAATCTCACAGGGACACTAGAAAATAGACCTATCATCTTAATTTTAATTTCCTGTAAGTTAGGGAGGTGGGATCCGAACCCATGTCAGCTTAGGGTCTGAGTTCTTCATCGCCATGCTGTTCTGTGGATTGATCAGGAAGCAGAAGCCGCAAGGTGCCCGCCCAAGGCCGCAGCCGGGGAACAATGCAGGGTGAGTCATGCATAGGTGCTGAGTCATGCTTCTAAAATGAGCGCGCCCGGCCAGCGCAAAGTCGATCCCAGGTGTCTACAGTCCCGGGGACTTATGCTTAGGCAAACGCTGGGCCCATACAGGGGCTTCTGGAGAGGGCTCGGGCCAGGCTGAGCATTGTGAGGCTGGTAGGTGGGAGCCATGGCTGGTGTGGTAGGAGGAGCAGCCTCCGGGGAGGACCTCGTGTCTCAGGCCAATCTAGGCGGCAGGCCTACAGTGGCTCTGGTTGCTGGGGAGAAGACTGAGCATTAAACGTATTTTTTCCTATTGGGAATTGAGTCCAGTTGTGCTTACATGGCCGATTAATCAACTTAGGAGCTATTAGAAAAATAGGAGGGGGCAGACAAGAATTATGAAGGGTAAGAGAGGCCCTGGATGTCCTATTTAGTCCTTAGCGGGGCAATGTTGGGGTTACAGGGCGTCCATGGGCCTTCTTTGGCTAAATGATGTTGACAAAGACTCAAAAGTCTCTTTTTATTTTCATGTAGAGGTGCTGGCCCTGTGTCTGGGCTGGGGCTCTCAGAAGGGCCCGGGCCCTGCTGGCTTTAAGGATGACTGATCATCTCGGGCAGCTGAGGGAGAAGCTTCTCCTGGAACTGCCTCCTGCTGGTAGACCTGCTGTTTCCAGGGATCTGAAGGCGCCAGCTCTCTGACCCAACTGAAAAAGTGTATATCCATGTTTAGGTAAAAGTCTTAGGCAAGCGCTCCCCTCGCCCTTTGACTAAAGGTCAGAGGAGCACCCTGTAACTAACCCAGGGTATAGAAAGGAACTCTAACTGCGATTATCTGCTTCTGTAGCAAGGTATGTTGTCTGTCCTAAACAAACACCTCAAGTTTGTCAAACAGTGTAATGATTTTATAACCATAAAAACCTGACTTTTCCATACCCTCGACTCTGTAATCAAGGGGTATAACACTGGGCCACACCACCATTCCGTGCAACGGCATTCAGGCTGTTCGCCCCGGCGGCTGGTAAATAAAATGATCTCTTTGGCACGATGGAGTCTAGTGTGTCTCTGTGGGTCACCTCGCAACAGCTGACTTTTAGGAACTGTAGCAGGGATCTTATAATCCTTATCCAGTTGGCTGAACTATTTTTTTTTTTTTTTTTTTTGCGATACTGGGGTTTGAACTCAGGGGCATTCTACCTCTGAGCTACACCCCCAACCCTATTTTTTATTCTTTATTTTGAAACAGGGTCTCATTAAGTTGCAGAGGGCCTCACTAGGTAGCTGAGGCTGGCTTCGAACCCAGATCCTCTGGTCTCAGCCTCCCAAATGCTGGGATTACAAGCATGCGCCACCATGCCCGGCTGGCTGAACTATTATGGGAGTTTTAGAAGGTTGAATATTGTGAAGAACAATTCCCAATAGCCAAATCATGGAACCAACCTAGGTGTCCATCAAAAGATAAATGGATTACAAAATTATGGGATACACACCAATGGAATTCTACTACTACTACTACTACTAATAATAATAATAATAAAAAGGACAAAGTTACATTGTTTGTAGGAGAATGGATGGACCTGGAGAACTTTATGTCAAGTGCGATTAGCCAGGCACAGATAGTGAAGGGTCACATGTTTTCTCTAATATGCAGAAACTGGGGAATAATCGGGGTACCAGAGGGGCTTTATTTTTTTTTTTAATTTTTTTTTTTTAATTTTTTTTTTCGCAGTACTGGGGATTGAACTCAGGGGCATTCTACCTCTGAGCTACACTCCCAGCCCTATTTTTTTATTCTTTATTTTGAAACTGAGTCTCACTAAGTTGCAGAGTGCCTCACTAGGTAGCTGAGGCTGGCCGCGAACCCGGATCCTCTGGTCTCAGCCTCCCGAATGCTGGGATTACAAGCGTGCGCCACCATGCCCGGCTCCAGAGGGGCTTTAGATAAAGGAGGAGAAACCCCAGTGGAGTGACGGAGAGGGTCTAGGGAAGGGTGGTGGTGGGGCGGGGGGAGAATTAATGAGGGAAACACTTCCATTGGCATTACCCACAAATGTGAAATTACCACGCCAATCTCAGCATCCTGTGTGGGGCAGGGCAGGGGGCCGGGGGAAGCCCACCAAGTGCCGTGTGCGTGTGTGTGTGTGTCTCCGTCACTCTGAACCACATTATGATGTGAGACTAGCATGCACCAATAAAAGTAAATTAAAATAAATCTCAGAATACAAAGAACTGTGAAGACGACAAAGAGATGAGTAAGATGAGCTAAAGATGTCTTCTTGGGCAAAACTCTTTCTGCAGAATGCTGAGGAAGTCGAAGAGATGGTTGGCTGACTCCTGGGGCAGAATCCGAGACACGGGGTAACACTGGTCCCAGTGACCACGGAGAAGGCAGCTTTTCTTTCTTTTTTTTTTTTTTTAATTTCTCTTCTGATCCACTCCTCATTCAAGAGTGTATTATTCCGTCTCCATGTATTTATGTAATTTCTTTTTGGTCTTCCTGTTGCTGATTTTCACTTTCATTCTGTTGTGATCGGAAAAGATGCAGGGAATTATATTACAACCTTTGACTTTGCTGGTGCTTTCTTTGTGGCCCAGGATGTGGTCTATTTTGGAGAATGTTCCATGGGCAGCTGAGAAGAACATGTATTCAGCTGTTGCTGGTTGAACTATTCTGTATATGTCTATTAGGTCCCTTTGGTGGATGCTGAGAAGGCAGTTTTAACTGAGCTGAGAGAAGCGTGCTCCTGCACCCCTCAGAGAAGCAGCTCTGGCATAGCTCCATAGGAATAGAGTGATTAAAGGGGTGAGTGGGGTGGCTATGGTGAGGAAGGGGTATTGGAACAGAATCCCCACAAAAGCACCCAGCATGGCATACATCCGGTTTCTTTTCCGGGCATCAGCTGGCAATGGGCATCAGCTGGCAGTGCCTTCCTGTGCTCAGGGGTCAGCCGGCCTATCCCCTCTGGCCGGCTCCAATTTCTTCCTCTTCATCCCCCCCTATGAAGCCCCGTACCGAGTCTTGCAAGACCACCCCCTACCCTACCTATAAATATTGGTGGTTTCCCTTTGTACTCAGGAACAATAAACTTCCTCCCTCTCTCTCAGTCTGTTCCTCCAGCCTCCGACGGGATTCTGGGTCCCCCTTAACCCTTACAACGGGGTCAAGCGGAGCCTCTGTGCACAGGGGGAATCACAAGAGATGACCCTGAGCCATGCTAACTAGCCCAAGATGCAGAGAATACTGAGGGTTTCATGATAATTATCCAGTTGTGTTTCTTATATCCAAAGTCTCTATTCAGGAAAACTTGATTCTGAATTCTATATCTCTAGCTGACCCTGTCTTATACTAAAAGATCTTGCATTCCTGAAGATTACAAGAGGGGAATCAGAGGTCCCACTAGCCTGTCAAAGAGAAGCCACGTACTCCCATGTGCTAGTGCTGCAGAGTGCCCTTCATGCACTCAGGAAGCGGAGAGGCCTTCTCTCTGGGGCTCTGCTACGCTTCTTTTCTGGTAGAACCGGTGGTAGAGCAAGATCCCTGTTCCCCAGTAGCTAAGAACTGGCCCTGGCTGGGAATCCAGGTCCTTACAGAGTTGCACCTCCCCCAGAGCAGGGCTGTGTCTCATTTACTGCTTTATCCTGGGTACCTAGAAGAATTCCCAACACGTCACAGTGAGCCCAGAATGTATGCCCATGGAACCATTTAAAACAATGTGCGCTTTGGGGTTGAATATATAAAAGACACAAGGTCTAAGAGCACAGCGCCCTCTCGCTGTCGCCTCAGAAACATTTTTTCAGGTCACAAAAATGTTGGCAGGTTCCCAGTGATTCTCAAAGAACCTGGACTGACTGCCAGGCATGGTGGCACCAGCTTGTAATCCCAGTATTTGGGAGGCTAAGACAGAAGGATCACGGGTTCGAAGCCAGCCTCAGCAACTTAGTGAAACCCTGTTTCCAAATAAAAAACTAAAATAGGTCTGGGGGCATAGCCTGGAGGTAGAAGGCCCCTGGGTTTCATCCCTAGTACTGCAAAAACCAACCAACCAAACAAAACAAAACTGGGCTGAAAAATATGGCAGTAATAAATTGTCCCAGGAACAGAAGAAAATGAAGTCCTCAGGTTTTTGTTTTTTTTTGACTGCAGGGTATAGAGAGGAGTATTGTGGGGACAATGCTTGCAAGGCATGTTTTCTTAAAGGCCGAGGTGCTGGTTGGGAGGACAAGGACTTCGTGAGCACAACAATGTGGCGTGACAAGTCCTGCCCAGGACCTGTAGGACGTGGGGCTTGGCGAAGCCGGCACACGGGTGGAAGGGGAAGAGGCTGGAGGGGTTTTAGCATGGGGTAGTGTGACTCTAGTTTCCTTTATACTTATTTATTTATTTATTTATTTATTTATTTATTTTTTTGTGGCACTGAGGATGGAACCCAGAGGCATTCTACCTTGGAGCTACACCCCCAGCCCGATTTTATCTCTTATTTGGAAACAGGGTCTCACTTAAGCTGATGAGAGTCTCACTATTGACCGAGGCTGTCCTTGAACCTGTGATCCTCCTCTCTCAGCCTCCCAAGTACTTGGATTCCAAGGGCGGCGGGCCACCCTGCCTGGCTTTCCATTTTCCTTTTAGAAAGATGACCTTGGATGGAGTGTAGCAGGAGGGAGAGGAGCTGCCGGGAGGGAGGCCGAGGGAACACTGTGCGCAGCAACAGCCGGAATGAGACGTGACGAGGACCCCAGCAGGGGCAGAGCCGGAGAGCGGGCGAGGAGTCAGCGGGGAAATGACACAGTTACACTTGGCTGAGCCTATGAATTGGCTGGGGCTGGCAGGGAGGGAGACGGAGGAGGCTAGGGAGGGCGGCAGTTAGGGGCTGGGTCCTGCCGCAAGTGGCAACTGCTGTCAAGTGTTTTTATCTTAAAGATGCATGCCAACCCAGGTATGTTCTGCATAACAGTGTACTGGTATTTGCATTTTTATGAACATAATAAACAAAACCAGTTAAAAGACTTCACTTTCCTTTCCAAAGCTTCAGAGAAAATAGATGGTGTGATGATGTTCCCAGCAAATACTCCTTTTGAGAAGTGTGGGGCCTCCTATCCTGCAATCAATCTCTCTCCCTCCTTTCCTCCCCTCCTAAGGATGGAACCCAGGGGCATCCTTCCCCTGAGCCACACCCCCATCCATATTTTATTCTCTTATTTTGAAACAAGGTCTCCCTAAGTTGATACGAGCCTCACTGAGTTGCTGAGGCTAGCTTTGAACCTGCAATCCTCCCATTTCAGCCTCCCAAGTCCTGGGATTACATATGTGTGCCACCATGCCCGGTACTGCAGGAACTTTTTAGATTCATCGATTTCTCAGGAATTGGGGAGTAGCAGGCCTGGAAGAAAAGCAGGTAGGCCGAGGCAAGGTTTGAGTGACTCTGATCGTGGGACCTTCAGATTTACAATTACAGCCTCTCCCCTCCCTCCATCTCTTTTCTATTCATCTTCTATTTCCTCAGTCCCCCTCGGTCCCAGGAGGCTGGATTCTGATGAGAAGGCGCCTCCACTTTCCCAGGCAAATTGCCTGGGTCCACAGCTTGCTAGAGAGACGTTTCCCTGCTTGTGAAAGCAAAGGCAGGAAAGCTAAGAGAGGCAGGATGGGAAGTCCCTTTCTTTTTGTGGTACTGGGGGGCTGAACCTAGGAGCACTCAACCTCAGAGGTACACTCTCAGACCTTTTTATTTTAGTTTTTTGAAATTGGGTCTCACGAGGGTGCTGAGGCTGATCTCAAACCTGTGGTCCTCCTGTCTCAGCCTCCCAAGTACTGGGATCACAAGGGTATATCACCACACTGGCTGGGAAATCTCTTTCTACAGACATGGGTGCCGAAACATCCGTGCTTTCCTGAAGCCCTCCTCCCCTTCCTCCCTCGCTAGGTTGGGTTTCCTCCGTGTCACACTCACTGTTAGGACTTGTCCATGTTCCCGAGAGTGTGAGATGTCGGCATCTTACTAGGGACATCTCATCTGAGAGGGCCCTAGGACAGGAGAAGGGAAAACAGTACCAGAAGGAAGTCGGTCTTTTTTTGGTCCACTGAAGTTCTGGATCTGGGAATCATGGAATGAGAGAAATGAAAAAATGCCGAGGATTTCTGATGAGGTTGTTGATGGAAATAGAAGCGCTGCAGGAAGGAAGTCGATAAACACACAGGATAGTATGTAATAAATAGATGGGTCTGTGCTTTGGAGAAACCAAAGCCCAAGATTTCTCTCAAGGGATCTTAGATTCAGAGAACTCCATGGAACTTTATAGAGTTCCTTTAGAAGTTATTTCAACTCCTTTTACGTCATTTTGGAACCATCCCCCCCTTTTGGGGGGAGATTGAACCCAGGGACATTTTACCTCTGAGATATACCCCCAGCCCTGTTTTATTATTTTTATTTTGGAAACAGGGCTTTGCTAAGTTGCTGAGGCTGTGGCCTTGAACCTGCGATCTTCCGGTCTCAGCCCCTTTTCTAACTAGCAGGGGGCTAGTTATCTACTGAATCTCAAAATGCTGTGAATCTCACCTCTTGAATGTGCTTCCTTTAGAGATATTTCCTCTCTGTCTCTGAGCGAGTTTTCTGTCGCTGCTGTAACAATGTACCACAAACCTAGTGGCTTAAAATAACACGAAGGTATTATCCTATAGTTCTGTGGATGGGGAGTCAGGCATGGACTTCACTGGGCTCAAATGGAGGACTAGGCAGGGCTGCACTTCTTTCTGGAGACTAGGGGAGAATCCTGTGTGTGTGTGTGTGTGTGTGTGCGTGCGCGCACACACACACGTATGGGTGCCTTTTCCAACTTCTAAAGGCTGCTTGCACTCCTTGGCCTGTGGCCCCTTCCCAGTCTTCAGAGCCAGCAATGTTGCGCTGTCTGCTTTCCTCACTGAATTTCTTTCTCTGATCTTTTTATTCGGCTTCCTCCTTCCACTTTTAAGGCGTTTTGTGATCTCTTTGGGCCCAGTCTGACAGTCCAGGGTAATCTCTCCACCTTGAGACCAGTTAATGGGTTTCATTTACAACCGTGATTCCTCTTGATCTCAACATACACTAGCATACTTTCAGGTCTGGGGGTTGGGAAGTGGACATCTCTGGGGAGGGGACGTTGTTCTGTCTAGCATAAACCTTGGTGCCAAACCCACACTGGGCCACAATCGTCGCTGCTTGGCTTGCTGCTGACCTGGGCTCTGGGGTCACCCTGTGACACCTGAACCCTGGCTCTGCCGTCACCAGCTGCTGCGTCAGGAAGGCCCCCATGCCTCTCGGCCTCAGCCCTCTGTAAAAGGTGGACCTTAAGTGTACCTACCGCAGGCTCGTCGTGAGGGTCCAGTGCCCATGGCAAAACCTCCGGAAGAGTCAGCTCTTGCCGTCCTTGTCATTGCCAACAGCTGGCCTCATGGCCTCTCTGTCCTCCAGACGAAGCCAAGGGGAGTTTTTTTTTTGTTTTGTTTTGTTTTTTTGGTACTGGGAATTGAACATTCTACCTCTGAGCTACACAAGTCCTTTTTATTTTTTGTTTTGAAACAGGATCTCCCTAGGTTGCTGAGAGTCTAGCTATGCTGCCGAGACTGTCCTCAAACCTGTAATCCTCCTGTCTCAGCCTCCCAAGTACTGAGATTACAGGTATTTGCCACCATGCCTGGCTCAGTGCCTCCTTTCCTTTCCCTCCCTCCCTCCCTTCCTTCTTTCCTTCCTTCCTTCCTTCCTTCCTTCCTTCCTTCCTTCCTTCCTTCCTTCTTTCCTTCCTCTTTTCCTCCTTCCTTCCCTTCCTTCCCTACTGGAGGTTGAACTCAGAGGCATTCTACCTCTGAGTTATACTCTCAGCCTTGTTTTATTTTTTATTTTGAAACAGAGTCTTACTAAGTTGCTGAGGGACCTTGCTAAGTTGCTGAGGCTGACCTCAAACCTGGGGTCTTCCTGTCTCGGCCTCCCAAGTACTGAGATTATAGCTGTGGCTTCAAGGGGATATTTCATATATATATTGATTATATGCCTGGCCTCAGGGGGATATTTCATATATATATTGGTGCATTATAGCCTCCCATCATACAGGGGCTATTCCTTGAACACATGGTCCCCTCCCTCCTTCCCTGCCTTAAGAGTCACTTACGCGCCTGGTCTCGGCTCTCCGGCCTCGTGTCCAGTCTTTCTCTACACTGAGCCCTCTGAACGGGTTGTCCTCTTTCCCCGCTAATACCTGGCACAGGGAAGTCCCTGTTGTGCCATCAGAAGCGGCTCAGCTTGATCTCTTACAGAAGGCGCACGAGGTCCACACGAAGTCCCGGCTGCGGGCGCAGAGCCTGCCACCAGCCCTTAGACGGATGCCGCGTCCCCGGGAGCTCCGCTGCTCTGTAGACTGGAACCCCCTCAGGGCAGGCAGGCAGGACTGCCTTGCTCATCTTTGTAGTACAAACCCAGTCCAGTCCGTCTCTCCTGTCCCGGCCCCGGAGGCGTGGGCGGTCTGTCCTGTGGAAGACAGGTCTGCCTTCTGCGTGAGGCCCCGCCTGGGGCAGGCGCTTCTGCCTCTCCATTTTCTCCCTTTGCTGGTCTTTAGTCTCCTGCCCGGCACTTGAGATACTTTGTCAGAACTTCGGGGTGGATCTCTATAGAACGTTTTCTGTTTAATGTTTATTGAGAACCGGCAGGGAGTGTGCTGCCGAAAGCACGCAGGCCATGTCTGTTCTTTTATCCCAGAGTCTCTGACCTAGAGAAAGAGGCCGAGCACAGTTACGTGGAAACAGACTCGCTTCCTTTTCTGATCTAAACAGGGCTTTCATCTACTTAATCTCGTGTGTGTGTGTGTGTGTGTGTGTGTGTGTGTGTGTGTGTGGTATTTGAGATGAAATTCAGGGACATTCTACCTCTGAGCTATACCTCCAGCCCTATTTGATTCTTTTTTAAAAAAAATTTATTTAGTTTTTTTTTGGGGGGAGGGGGTACTTGGAATTGAACCCAGGGGCATTTTACCTCGAGTTAAACCCCTAGCCCTATTTTTTATTCTTTATTTGGAAACAGGTTCTCACTAAGTTGCAGAGGGCTTCACTAAGTAGCTGAGGCTGGCTGAAAATCTGTGATCCTCCTGTCTCAGCCTCCCAAGTACTGGGATTACAAGCGTGTGCCACCACGCCTGGCTCTCTCTTGTTTTTAAATGGGGTCTCACTAAGTTGCTGCTGACCTCACTAAGTTGCTGAGGCTGGCCAGGAACCTGTGATCCTCCTATCTAAGCCTTCCAAGTACTGGGATTACGAGTGTGTGCCACCACACTTGGTACAGATGGACTTGTAAGTGGCAGGAAGGAACAGGGGTGGCAGAGTTGGTTCCCTGGGTGGTCCGAGGGCACGGTGACTCTCCTGTCCCCTGGTGAGGATTTAAACACTGGACAGCCTCCCCTCTCCCTATGAACTTGACCTTCTCACCGCCCATTAGCATTCCCCGTGAGGGGTGAGCCACGGAAGGGAGGTAGATGGCAAAGGAGTCGACTCGGTGGTTCCCAAAACGTGTCCTAGGAGAGAGAGAGAGGCTGCAGTTAATGGTGAGGGCGATGGTTTCAGGTTGTGTATGATTCAACACTCCTCTTTGAATTAGGCCGGAGAATTCTGTGCTATTAGCTCAGAGGACCTTGTATGAGTCTCTGTTAGAACAAGTTCCAATTGAGTGGGAGAGAGAGATGTGACCGCAAGATAATGAGGCCTCACACACACACCCATCTTTTCATGTGACGGCCTCCGTCCTGAGGGGGCAGGAGAGGCTCTTCCGTAGGACCGTCTACTGTGGCACCCGGGTAAAATAGTAGAATTTTCATCCCTGTTCTTCGTATTTAAAATAAGAAAGAGATTGAACCCTAACAATATTTACTATGTGAATAGACGATGACTTGACTTACGAGGGAATGTATTGTAGGGGCCTGTGCTCAAAATGCTTTACTCAAGGGGTGGATGAGGAGAGTGTGGAAGCTGGGTGTGGCGGTGCACGCCTGTCATCCCAGTACTTGGAAGGCTGAGACAGGAGAATCACAGATTTGAGGACAGCCTCAGCAACTTAGTGAGACCCTGTTTCAAAATAAAAAATAAAAATAGGGCTTGTAGCTCAGAGGTAGCAAACCTTTGGGTTCAACACACACACACACACACACACACACACACACACACACACAGTGTTGGAGACAGTGATATAATCACTAGCAGCAAATTCTTTTGTGGGGAGACAGAGAACAGGAGGTTTGTAGGTTCAACAACTTAGCAAGACCCTTTTTCCAAAATATAAACAATAATAAAAAAAGGGTTGGGGGTATAGCTCAAGAGGTAGAATGCCCCTAGTTTCAATCCCCAGTGCCATAAAAAAAAGTCTTTCAGGGTTATTGGAAGTATCTTTTAATTATAGAGCATTCAGAACAAGAAAGATCTGCTCATTAGGTAATTATGATCTCAAACAAAATGTAGACTCACACCTCAGGGCTTCTCATCCCAAAGCTCGTGTTAAGACATGGTGTCCAGACGGAAATTTAAAAATGTTGGGAAGGAGGTAAATCAAGTAGCATGCAGGCCGGGTCTGAACATGGGGAGGGCCAGAAGGGTTTCTAGGACTGGGCAGGTGTAGAACAGGGTGGAGGTGGGCAGAGCGTCTGACGGTGTGAGTGCCCCGCTTGGCGGCGCCTCCTGTGCCCTCCCTCCAGGGAGCCCCGATGGTCAGACAGGAGCCGCCACACAGCGCTGCGAGTCGCCTCTGCCCCTGCCCTTTCTCTTGTCCTTGTTTTTCCCTTCTTAGGCTCCAAGGCACACCTGCCTTCGCCTGTGGGGGTGTCCTCCAGGAGGAGAGGAGGAGACCAACTCAATCACGACCCTCTTCCCAGACCGAGAGCTGGATGGGAACACTAGAACGAGCCAGACACCGAGGCCGGCTTCTCTCTCTCTCTCTCTCTCTCTCTCTCTCTCTCTCTCTCTCTCTCTCTCTCTCTCTCTCTCTCTCTCTCGGCGCTGCACATCCTCAAAGGGCTTGTGTGGCTGGCTGGACAAGGGCTGAGGTTTCTTATAGCAACACTTGAAAAGCAAACAAAGCAAAACAAAACACCAGACCAAAACAACAACAAGCTTCTCCACTAGTTCAAGCGCAACTTCTCCTAACTAAGCAAAATGCTGTAAGTCTGCACGTGGCTCCTCAGGCTGGGGCCTCTCCTCCTGGCCTGGCCTGCGGTCCCTGGGGTAACGGGTGCTGGGTCCGCGACACAGACCTCCCTTCTGCCCCTTGAAGTGTCCCCAGGGAAGGAGCAGTCAGAGCCGGAAGCTGCTGTGCGGGGCTCCACGGCTCAGTGAGTGTCCAGGCCTGAGGATGGCGGCTCCAGTCGGGGACGGTGGTGAGCCGGTGTGGGGTGGACCCGGGCTCAGGGTCCTGTAAGGATGAGGCTAGTTATGGTCAGGTACCACGGAGGTCATCATAGAATGACGTCATAAGAGGAAGCTAACCAGCATTAGCATCCCGGGATCCTTTTTTTTTGCGGAACTGGGACTTGAACCCAGAGGCATTCTAACACTGAGCTACACTTCCAGTCCCATTTTTTTTATTCTTTATTTTTTCATATATATATACATATATATATATATATATATGTATATATATATATTTGTGGTACTGGGGATTGAACCCAGGGGCACTCTACCTCCGAGCTACACCCCCAGCCCTATTTTTTATTCTTTATTTTGAAACAGGGCCTCACTAAGTCGCGGAGTGCCTCACTAAGTAGCTGAGGCTGGTCATGAACCCGGATCCTCCAGTCTGATCCTCCCAACTACTGGGATTACTAGTGTGTGCCACCACGCCCAGCTTATTCTTTATTTTGAAACAGGGTCTCACTAAATTGCGGAGGGCCTCACTATGTAGCTGAGGCTGGCTGTGAACCCGGATCCTCCAGTCTCAGCCTCCCAAGTACCTGAATTACACGCGTGCGCCACCACGCCGGCTCCAGGGGATCCTTCATTCACCTCTCTGCCTCACAGGACCCCAAGCCGCCCCTCTGAAGTCTCATCTGCGGTGGCTGATGGAGACCTTGGACCCTGCTGCTTCTGAGAAATGGCCTGTGGCCAAGCGTCCACATCCTGCCCCCACCGGGCCTGCACCAGGAGGCCCCATAGCTCCGTGCAAGAGCAGGAAGAGCAGCAGACCTGGGACTCGGTAGGGAGGCTGTGAGGGAGCCCGGGCCTCCGAGGAGGAGGTTGTTGAAAAGGATTTCAACACGCACCAGTCAAGGACAAAGGCAGAAGTTTAACGCAAGGGAAGCATAGACGCACAGGGCAATCTGGGCCACCTCAGAGGTCTCCGGAGCGCGGCTGCAGACAGAGAGAGGGAGGGAGCATGCCCAGTCCCTCCCCAGTCTATTTATGTATCGCACCTGGAGAGGGGCTGGCTCTGGGGTCCAAGGGAATCGGGAAGCCCGGGTGGGGGTGATGGGGGGGAAGGATGGCAGTCCCCCTCCCGTGGGGTTTAAAAAAAAAAAGGAAGAATGTTTTTCTCTGGGAGCAGGACCTAAGCCAGGGCTCAGAGACAGGAAGCTGGGGCTCTTGGGCTATAGGTCCTTCTTACAACAGGTGTGACTTTTTTTTTCTCTCTGACAAAAAGTGGTGCTCTCTCAGGTTTTAATCACCTTAGGAATTTCCGCTATGAAGCCAGGTGAATGGGCCTTGCTTTTATTTATTTATTTATTTATTTTTTTGTGGAACTAGACACATTCTACCTTCGAGCTACACCCCCCCAGCCTGATTTTATTTTATTTGGAAACAGGGTCTCACTAGGTTGAGGAGAGTCTTACTACTTGCCGAGGCTGTCCTGGAACCTGTGATCCTCCTGTCTCAGCCTCCCAAGTAGTGGGATTACAAGTGTGCGCCGCCACACCTGGCTAAGGCCTTGCTTTTTAAGGATAAACAAGCTCTGTTAAAACAAAGCTACATTTTCCTTTCCTCCCCAGTCTGTCTCCTTCTACCTAAATTTTTATTTCTTTTATTCAGCCTCATCAGAGCCGGCTGGGTCCAGTGTCTTGCCTTTACCTCCTCCCCACCCCGGGCCGGGGGACTCGGCGATGACCCCCGTTAGAGCCTTCTCCAGAGGAGGACCCCCCTGCCCTTTCCCACGAGCCTGCAGCGGGCCCAGCCCTCTTCCCGGCTCACCATCCAGTCCTCTGGCCTTTGCGTCTCACACCCTTTCTCTTACTTCTTCCTCCCTCTTCTCTTCCCAGGGTCAAGGGCAAGAGAAGAGAGAGGAGAGAAGGGAGGCAGTGCGGGGGAGGCCGGAGCCTCCTGAGTGTGGCCAAGTCTCCTTCTGTTTTCCACTTGAGTATCTGGGCTTCGGGGAAATCGGCTCCTCTAGTGAGATTTTCAAGGTCACAAAGATTAACAGCCCATTGCAGCGAGGTTGCCCTTTTCAAAAAGCCTTTTTGGTCCATTTTTATTGAGATTTATAGTGTTCATTTCTTTGGTGTACAAATCTGCTGGGAGACAATAGATCAAAAGAAAATGGATGGGGGAGAAAAGCAAAGAGAGACAGGCTTTTTTTTTGGTGGTACTAAGGATTGAACCCAGGGGCATTCTACCTCTGGGCTACACCCCCAGCCTTTTTCATTTTTTTTTGTTTCCCTACTCTGCCTATAGGGAAATAGTCTCTTTTATTGACTTTCACTGGGAGAGAGTTAGGGACAGAAACACAGGAGAGGACCCTATAGAGCTGGCTTTTAGTTCCTGACTTCCTTTTAAGACAGACTGGAGGAGTCTGTGCTCTGCTTTTTTTTTTTTTAATGCAGTACTGGGGATTGAACCCAGGGGCACTCTACCTCCAAGCTATACCCCCAGCCCTATTTTTTATTCTTTATTTTTAAAGATGGTCTCACTAAGTTGTAGAGTGCCTCACTAAGTAGCTGAGGCTGGCCGAGAACCCGGATCCTTCTGTCTCAGCCTCCCAAGTACTGGGATTACAAGCATGCACCACTATGCTTGGCTTGTGCTCTGCTTTTATTCACGAGGACGACTTCTTCAGACTTCTCCATCCTAACCCTCTTCTTAAGTTAGGCTGGCGGATAGAATTGAAGTAGCAGCTGACATTTATTCAAAGCCTGTGGACTACAAAGATTGACACTAAGTTCCTTCCACACTATTTCATTTTCTTTTATTTTTTTTTTGGCACTGGAGATTGAGCCCAGGGGCATTTTACCTCTGAGCTGCACCCCCAGCCCTATTTTATTTCATATTTGGAAAGAGGATCTTACTAGGTTGCCCGAAGTCTTGCAGAGTTCCTAAGGCTGGCCTCCAACCTGCAATCCTCCTGTCTCAGCCTCCCAAGTACTGGGATTACAGGTGTGCATCACCATGCCCAGCTCATTTACTCTTTGAGTTTGCTGTTGGAGGAAAGTGCTATTGTTCTCTCATTTTACCAAAGCAGGACACTCAGCCTCACAGAAGTTTAAGTGACATTTTGAAATCCTGCAGCCATAAAGGGAGGGACCGGGGTTCATATCTTGCTCCAAAACAATAATATTATGTCTCACCTCCCAACAGATACCTTTGAAACTCCAGGGAGATAGTTGCAGTTTTGAGGCTGGATAAATAGTCATTTCACTATTTATCAGAGAAATGAACTTTTGCAGTCTATTTCCTTATTGCTAGTCTAGTCTAACAGGAAATAATCTGTTTCATTATTTATGAACCAGTTCTTGGAATTATGATTAGAAACCTTGACTTGGTGCAGGAAATGGTGTGGTTTCACATGCTCAGGAAACAGTGACCCAAGTGAAATATTTGGCAAGTTTTACCCTTTGAGAATTGGGGGCTTGGGGGAAATGCCTGAGCTTCTTTGCTGCTAAATATTTTTTCTTCAGCTTGATTTCTAGTGGTTGCATAGTATACTACAGTATGGTTATGATACAATTTAGTTTCCTGAAGTCTGTGCAGTGTGGAATTACTGAGAGCGCAGGAACTTTATTTCCTATTTTTTATTGGTGAACTTTAATTAAAAGAGAATAGTGGATTTCACTGTGGCATGTTTGTACATGCAATTAACATATTTTGAAGCGTGGTGGCGCACACCTGTCATCCTAGTACTTGGGGGGCTGAGACAGGAGGATCGCAGGTTCAAGGCTAGCCTCAGCAACTCAGTGAGTTTCAAAATAAAAAAAAAATTAATGCTTTTTTTATTCTTTAAAAATTAACAAAATGTTTCAAAAAAATTAATTAGGGCTGGGGGTGCAGCTCAGAGGCAGAACATCCCGGGTACCATCCCCAGTACCAAAACAAAACAACAAAACAAAGAAAGCTTTGATCATATCCATCTTCTCTTCTTTTCTCTCCTTCACCCTCCCCTAATCCTCTTCCTCTTCTCCAATAGTCTGAACAGGAGGACAGGAGAACTTTTAGAGAAGAGAAACTGAGGATTGGGTATCCGCTGATCAGCTTTCCCAGCTTTCGGGATCCATCCCGGAGCAGCGTGGGCCAGAGATGGCGCATGCGCGCTGTGCGTTTTCCCAGGCAGGAGGGGCGGGAACGTGTTTCATTCCAGAAAAGGCCTTGAACATCACGCAGCTCAGTGGCATTGTCCTGGAGAAGGTCAGAGATCCAGAGTCCAGGTCTCTTAAGCCGCGTTCGGAACCTGTACCCCAAGTCCAGTGCGGTAACTCGTGACCTGCCGTCCCTGCCCCTGGTGGGCAAGTCCAGTAAGCTGGAGAAAAGGTCTCCATTTCCCTTCTGTAAAACCAAGTTGGCCCAAGTTTATACTCCTCCCTCCTCCAGCTGGTGTCCCTTCCATGGCAGAGTATCACCAAGTAAGTCTCCTTATGTTGAGAAGAAAGAGGAACCCAGCAATTGATGGCTCTTGGAACATATTTCCTGGGCAACTCGAGGGGAGGGGACAGTACTGGGAATTTAAGCATGCAGTGCCATGCCCAGCTGCCCTTTTTATTTTTTAATTTTGAGACAGGGTCTTGCTAAGTTGCTGAGTTCTGTCTCAGGCTGTCATGAA
>PVLC010032954.1:0-17827 GCA_004027655.1 Graphiurus murinus | reverse complement strand
GATTCTAGAAATTTATTGCCACTCAAGCATCTACATTTTATGAGATTTTGTTTATAATGTTTTTAAATATAGCTTTGTTCTACAAATTCTTTATTTTTATATAGAGGCCATGAAATATTTCCTATGAAGTTTAATTCCAGTGATAGCATGAATAAAACATGCTTATCAAATTCCCTAATCATTTCTGTTGGTATATAGAAATAATACTGATTTTTATATTGAGTTTATACAAGGCCATTTTATGGAACTCACTTACCAGGTCCAATAGAATTTCAGTGGATCCTCTTGGGTTCCTCAGAAAGGAATATTATCTGCAAACCAATAATGATTTTGAAAATGTTCATTTGAAAATCTATACATTTTAATCTTACTTTATAGCATTAGCTATCTCTTCCAGAAAAATGACAAACAGTGGGAATAGTAGAGATCAGCTTTATCTCTGGCACAGAATTTACCATATTTCAGCAAAGTTTTAATTGTATGGCAACATGAAGCTTCCATTAGACTACCTGGTGCAGAGCAGCTATGTATCTGTTGATAGGGGAAAGGGAAGATGTTGCTTCATTCACCTGTCACCTCTGGGAACAGCACAACATTGTGGAGTGAAAAGCACCATGGTAGGAGGCACAGTCTTGGGTGTGTCCAAGATTTGCCAGGAAGTAACCACTGGGGCAGAAACAAGAATTTCTTATCATTGAATTACTAACACCTAACCCAATCCTACTACAATTATAAAGTTTTGGTAAGAATGTACCCCAAATTCTAAAAGGTATAGTTAAATAAAATGATGGGCAATACAACTAACAATATTTAGCATTGTTTAATATAATACTGTGTATATGTTTTGTTTTGTTTTTTCTGAAATCAAAGCAAGGCAGATGTGAACTGTACATTGGGCTTTAGGTTCTTTTATGTGTGCTATTCAATGTTTCAATTCTTTCTCCACTTTTTCCCTTCAAACTCTGTGATACCTTTATGCCCTTCATTTGATGAGGATGCATTATTTATATGCTGAGTCCACCTCTTCCGTTCTTTTCTCATTAGCCAGTGACAATTTCACTAGTACTGCAGTGTCTTATTTTGTGAGGTCAAATCAATGTTTTAATCCATTGAAAAACTAAAGAAACTAAAGTTTTTAGTCTACAAAAATGTTTCAGTGGCAAATTTGCTTTGCAAAACAGAAATTGTGTGTTCATAACAGGTAAAATAATTTGGAAACAATGTTCATGAAACTATTGTTGTCATCTTGACATTAGTGCATGCTCTGCTAATAGTGGCACAATGACATTAAATAGTGTCATTTTAGGTGATAATTTGGCATCTACAAAATCATAAATATGCATGTGAAATCATATGCACTTGAAATCATAATCCAGAATGTGATTGCATTAACGTTTATCATTAAAATAAAAACACAAAATGTGAAAATCCCATGAAGTACTCATGGACCGTGAAATTGCATCCTCTAAGCATGGTTTGAGAAACAGTGAACTATACCATGCTGTGGATTAAAGGAGGAGAGGCATAAATGATTTTGATGTGGGAATGAACTAGAGATAGGCAGGCTATCACTGAGATGTCAATGAACCAGACATCTGCTAGAAGTCTCATTTTGCTGAAAATTTCGTCTCTCAGCTAGTTGATGAAGCAATGAGGGGGGCTGTTTCTCTGGACTTAGCTTTGGCCAAAAAGAAAGAACTGGTTCATGAAATTCAAGTGACAGGAACCTTGGGAGAAAGTCAACTTGTCATCTTACTGCTTGAAATAGCCAAGAAAGGAAACACTCAGCAGAGGCTGACAGGTACCCTGGACTTTAAAAAAGCAGATTTCAAAAATGTTAGAGAGTAGATCTGAGTGATTCCATAGCTGCAGTCTTTTAAAAGGTTTGGAGGACTTGACAAAATAAATTCTGATAAGAGTTATAAGTGTCTTCAATGAGATAGAAACAAAACGGAAGGGTATATGCAAGAAATAGCATAGCAACATACATTTTCCTGCACTGTAATAGTGGTAAAAAAGAAAGATTTCTTATATTTTTAACATCTTTTATGTGAAAAGAAGATGCTAGGTTTTTCAATAGATGATAAGAAAGGCATTTTCATGTTATATTCATTTATTCATTCATTCATTCATTTATTGGTACTGGGGGTTAAACCCAGGGGCTACCTCTGTGCTACATTCCCAGCCCATTTTATTTTTTTTTATTTTGAAACAGGGTCTTGCTAAGTTGCTGGGGGCCTCCTAAGGTGCCAAGGCTGGCTTCAAATCTGCAATCCTCCTGTCTCAGCCTCCCAGGTATTGGGATTATAGGATCTATATCCATTTTATTGAGGAGGAAATTAAGACTCAAAGAAATTAAAGAAGTTCCAAAAATAAAAGATCCAAAATAGAATTAAAATCACTAATGATAATAAAAATAACTACCAGCTCTGGATAAAGTAGTTCTGTGTGTGTGTCTGTGAGGTGCTGGGGATTGAACCCAGAGGCATTTGGCATCCAAACTGCACCCCCAACCCTATTTTATTTATTTTTCTTGTTTGAAAACAGGATCTCGCTAAACTGCTGAGGCTGTCTTTGAACCTGTGTTCAAATGTCTCAGCCTCCCAAGTATTGGGATTACAGGCATAGGCATGTGCCACCACACCCAGCTGATAAGGCACCATGTTTTCAAAAAGAGAATTGCAGTGCTTAAAACTGTTTAGTTCACATTAACCAAAAGTAGTAAATAAGCATAAGTAGTTAATCTGTACTTTCTCTATGAAAATAGAATAGATAAATATGTAGCTATAATAAGATGTAGGTATACATATCCATAAATACATAACATATTCTATCTAAGTAAAAGCACCCATTAGTATGCTTTCCCTGCCTTTGTCCCTTCTCAGCAGTGGGGATTTAACAAAATTCTCCTGCCTTCGACCCTCAGCTAGTAATCAAGTTCCCTCTCTTAAGAATCTAAACCAGAGGAGCCCAAGATGGCATCTGAGTGAAACACCTCTCCTCAGGCACTGTGAGCTCGAATCAAATCTGCCATAAAAGCAGCTTATTGAAAGAATAAAAAAAATGAACAAAACAACAAAATTTGAACTACAACTAAAGAGACCCCAAAAAGCCGCCCAGGGAGAGACCCCAGAAAGCCTGACCGTGCAGCGGCAGCAGCCTTTAAGCCTTTAAGCCGGCCACCCAGCTGCACACCCAGTGAGCAGGCATGGAGTAAGCCACTACAGAACTCCACATGCTAATCAGGCAGCGTACCCCTGCACCTTCCACAGCGACTGGAACCTGCAATGCAACCGGAACCCGAGATATGACCAGCGTAAGCCCTCCAGGGACCATCCCAGCTCACCTCTCGCGCCAGAGCCTGAGCAGGGAACAACTGCACCATAGAGCTTGAATCAAAACTGCCACAAACACAGCTTCTTGAAGTAAGGAAAGCAGCAAAAAAAGTGAATAAACCAAAAAAACAGCTGAACAAGGGATAACAAAGGAGCTGGCATGCACATACACATGTGCACATGGCAATGGCATACACTGCAAACCAGCAGCTGCAATCTTGCCAGCCGCCATCTTGGCACTGCCAGGAGCTGTATCTATTAGCACCAAGACCTCCAATGACCTCCTGCGCACCCAAGGACCAGAAGTGGAGTAAGCGACTACAGAATGCCACACCCTAATCAGGGAGCATATCCCCGCAGGATCAACAGTGATCAAGAACACCTGGGACACCCCAGATCACCTCTCCACTGGAACCAGAGCAGCAGGGTTCTGTAAGTTAAATTGCACCCCTGAGGTTCAGGGGCCCCTATACAAAGAGCAGATTCAGTCACCCACCCTCCAATCGATTGGATAGAGCAGAAGTGCGGGAGGGTTCCTGTGCACAAAGGACATAAGGAGCTTCCAGGCACCCTAGAAAATGCCCAGCATATAGATTACACTCCTGCCACCAGCAAAGGCAGAGAGAGAGAGACGCAGACAGGCCCTGTGGAGAGCTCAGAGAGACAACCTTGCAGCAGGAGAGGAATCAGTAGAACCCCCTGCCTGCACTGATAGAGCAAATAAGAATGCCAGAGACACACTTTAAAATTTAAGCATTGTATTACAAACTAGCAGGGCTTTTGTTTTTGTTTCTTGTTGTTGCCATTGTTTTTTGATTTGGTGTGTGTGTGTGTGTGTGTGTGTGTGTGTGTGTGTGTGTGTTATGTTTTATTTGTTTTTACTCTGTTTTCATTTTGTATTGCCTTGACTTATTTATGTTTGTTTGGATGACTGGTTTCTTTGGGGTTTTTTGGTTTGTTTGTTTGTTTGTTTTTACTTAGTTTGTTGCATCTCCTCCTTATCCCTTTTACAAGCTTCCTTCCCTCTCTCCCATCTATATTCTTCTCCCCAACACTTTTCTCTTCTCTTTTCTTTTTCCTTTTTTTCCCTGTCTCATATCAAGACCATCTCATACTACCACACTTAAAACTCTACATCGACTACCAGAATCCCCTGACATATCTACCATCTCTAATCTTTAGAATATATCACCTCAACACACTCAACCTCTTATTCCACTGGACCACACACTCTACTTTACACTATTCTTACATTCATCACTGTGACTTCTCACCCACCCTTTACCACTGAATAGAACCTGTTCCTGTATATACCAGCGGACACCTCTAAACCCTCACTGGAGAGATTGAATGAGAAAACTTGCAAGAGCAGCAAAGATATAAATTTAAGAACAGGGGAACCATGGGAAGGAAAAATAGCAAAGAAAAATGAGCCACCACAACCCCACAATAACAGATCTCACCAACCCAGAATGGCAGAGATTACAATTCAGATCTGAAGAACAATTCAGATCTTTAATACTAGAAACAATACAGGATTTTCGGAAAGTATGTAGGGAGAGTTGGAAAGAAATAAGGGAACAAATAAACAAAGAATCTGATGACCTGAAAAGAAACCAAGAGAAGCATTGAAGGAAGTCAAAGATGCAATAACTGAAGTGAAGGCATCAATACAAACTTAAATAGTAGATTAGACCATATGAAAAATAGAATATCACTCTTAGAAGATGACCATTCCAAAAATGAATCCATCATACATAATTTAGAAAAAAAAATATGGCAGTATGAATTGGACATTGAAGAGATCTGGGCCAATTTTAAAAGAGCTAACCTAAGAATAATGGGCATAGAATAGGGACTAGAAGTTGAAACTTATGAAATAAACAGTCTTTTCAAAGAAGTAATATCAGAGAATTTTCCAAACATAAAAGAGAAGTTGACACACAAGTACAGGAAACATATAGAACTCCCTCCAGACAGAAGAGGTTCACCACACCACATAATAACCAAGTTGACCAATGTAGAGGCTAAGGAGAAAATTTTAAAGGCAGCAAAAGTAAAAGGCCAAGTGACATTCAGAATTAGAATCACCCCAGACCTCCCAAATCAAGTCATGAAAGCCAGGAGGGGCAGGAGTAACATATTACAAACTCTGAAAGAAAATAATTTGCAACCAAGATTCTCTTACCCAGCAAAACTCTCTCTCAAAATTGATGGGGATGTAAAAATCTTCCATGACAAACAGAAACTGAAAGAATTTATGTCTTCCAAACCAGCACTAGAGAAAATATTCAAAGAGATTAACTACAAAGAACAATTAACAAGTAAACGTCAGCCAGGCGTGGCGGCGTATGCTTGTAATCCCAGCATTCGGGAGGCTAAGACAGAAGGATCCGGGTTCACGGCCAGCCTCAGCTACCTAGTGAGGCACTCCACAACTTAGTGAGACTCGGTTTCAAAATAAAGAATAAAATAATAGGGCTGGGGGCATAGCTCGGAGGTAGAATGCCCCTGAGTTCGATCCCCAGTAACACAAACAAAAAATAAAAAACAAACACACACAAAAATACAAGTAAACATCAGAACCAGATAAACAGTAATTTCCAGGAAGTAACCAACTAAGCAAAGAAGAAGAAACACTACCTCACACAGAAGTCAAAACTCAAAATTTTAGGAATTAAAAATCATCTCTCAATAATCACACTGAATATAAATGGTTTCAACTCCCCAATAAAAAGGCAGAAGGTGGCAAAATGGATCAAAACCCAGAATCCCTCTATATGCTGCCTGCAAGACACACACCTTACAAGCAAAGAATCCCACAAATTAAAGGTGAAGGGCTGGAGTAAGATAATCCATGTCAATGGAACTCGAAGACAAGCAGGAGTAGCAACCATGATATCAGATTAATTAGACTTCAAGCCTAAGCTTATCAGAAGAGATAAAGCAGGTCATTTTTTACTAGTGAAAGGAACAATCCAGCAAGAGGAAACAATAATTATCAACATCTATGCCCCAAACATAGATGCAGCCACTTTCATAAAACAAACTCTGTATGATATAAAGACACATATAGATCCCAATACACTAATACTGGGAGACTTCAATACTCCTCTCACATCACTAGACCGATCTTCTAAACAAAATGTCAGTAAAGATGCCTTAGACCTAAACAATACCATAAACCAAATGGGCCTATTAGACACAAATAGACTCTTTCACTTAACAACAGCTGAATTCACATTTTTCTCAGTTGCTCATGGAACCTTCTCCAAAATAGAGCACATTCTGGGCCACAAAGCGAGCACTGGCAAATTCAAAAAATGCAACATAATTCCCTGCATCTTTTCAGACCACAATGGATTGAAACTAGAAATCAACTCTAAGAAGACCCAGAGTAACCATGTAAACACATGGAGACTGAACACCACATTGCTGAATGAGGATTGGGTTATAGAAGAAGTAAGAGGAGAAATTAAAAAATTCCTAGAAACCAATGAAAACAGAGATACAACATATCAAAACCTCTGGGACACTTTGAAGGCAGTACTAAGAGGAAAATTTATAGCACTGAGTGCCCACATAAGAAGAACAGAAAATCACCAAATAAATAACCTAATGACACAGCTCAAAGCACTTGAAAAACAAAAAGAGTCCAACCCCAATGCTAGTAGAAGACAGGAAATCATGAAAATCAGAGCAGAAATTAATGAAGTACAGAATAAAAAAAAATACAGAAAATCTACAAAACCAAAAGCTGGTTTCTTGAAAAAATAAACAAGATAGATAAACCATTGGCCAACCTAACAAAAAGAAAGAGAGAATCAACCCAAATTACCAAAATAAGAGATGAAAAAGGCAATATTACCATCAATAGTATGGAAATACAGAGGATTATTAGAAACTATTTTGAAAAACTATACTCCAAACAAATGGAAAATCTAGAAGACATTGAAAAATTTCTAGAGACATATAACCTTCCTAAATTGAGTCAAGAAGATACAAAAAACTTAAACTGACCAATAACAATCAAAGAGATTGAAATAGCACTAAAGAGTTTACCATCAAACAAAAGTCCAGGGCCAGATGGTTTTCCAAGTTAATTTTATAAAGCATTTATAGAAGAGCTAATCCCAATATTCCTCAAGCTATTCCGTGAAATAGAAAGAAACAGGATCCTCCCAAACACACCCTATGAAGCCAACATCACATTAATACTGAAGCCAAATAAAGACAGCTCAAGAAAAGCAAACTATAGGCCTATATCACTGATGAACTTAGATGCAAAACTGCTAAACAAAATACTAGCAATGTACATTCAAAACCACATCAAGAAAATTATACATCATGACCAAGTCAGGTTCATCCCAGGGATGACAGGCTGGTTCAGCATTCAAAAAACAATACATGTAATTCACCACATAAACAGAATCAAAGACAAAAATCACATGATCATCTCAATTGATGCTGAAAAAGCATCTGACAAGAACCAACACCCATTCATGCTAAAAGCTCTGCAGAGAATTGGAATAGAAGGAACGTACCTCAACATCATAGAAGAACTATACAATAGGTCCACAGCCAACATCATATTAAATAGAGAAAAACTGCAAGAGTTCCCACTAAAAACAGAACCAAGACAAGGATTCCATTATCACCTCTTCTGTTCAATATAGTACTTGAGACTCTAGCCAGAGCAATAAGGCAAGAGAAGGAAATCAAAGGGTAAAAAATAGGGAAAGAAGAACTAAAACTATCCCTTTTTGCAGATGACATGATACTATACTTAGAAAACCCAACAAACTCAACCAAAAAATGTATTGAATTAATCAACAAATTTAGCAAAGTGTCTGGATACAAAATCAATCTTAAAAAATTAGAAGCTTTCCTGTATGCCAACCATAAATCCACTGAAAAAGAAATTCAGAAAACAATTCCACTCATAATAGTACCCCGAAAAATAAAATACTTGGGGTAAATCTAACCAAAGAGGTAAAAGACCTCCATAAAGAAAATTATAAAAAGTTGAAAAAAGAAATTGATGAAGACCTTAGAAGATGGAAAGATCTTCCCTGCTCTTGGATAGGCAGAATAAATATCATCAAAATGGCCATCCTTCCAAAAATGATCTACAGATTCAATGTAATACCCATGAAATTACCAAGGTCAGTCCTCACTGATGTAGAAAAATCAGTCCTTAAATTCATTTGGAACAACAAAAAGCCCAACATAGCCAAAGTAGTACTTAGCAACAAGAACCATGCAGGGGGTATCACAATACCTGACTTCAAACTCTACTACAAAGCCACAGTAATAAAAACATCATGGTATTGGCACAAAAACAGATGCATAGACCAATGGAGCAGAATAGAAGTCTCAGAAATAGACCCACGTGCTTACAGTCAGTTGATTTTTGACAAAGGAGCCAAAAATATACACTGGAAAAAAGATAGCCAGTTTTGGCAACACCATTTGTTAAAGAGGCTAACTATATGTAAGAAAATGAAAATAAACCCCTCTTTTTCACCCTGCACAAGAGTCAACTCAAGGTGGATCAAAGACCTGGAAGTTAAGCCAGAGACCTTGCAGCTACTTGAAGAGAGCATAGGACCAACACTTCAACACATAGGCACAGGTAAAAATTTTCTCAACAAGACCCCAAAAGCACAAGGAAGATCAGTACACGGGATTGCATTAAACTGAAGAGCTTCTATGCAGCAAAGGAAACTATCAAGAACCTCAACAGAGAGCCCACAGAGTGGGAGAAAATTTTTGCCAGCTACTCTTCTGATAGAGGACTAATATCTAGGATATACAGAGAACTCAAGAAAATCACAGCTAAGAAAACAAACAACCCAATAAAAAAATAGGCAAAGAATCTAAAATAGACACTTCACAAAAGAAGAAATACAAATGGCCAATAAATGTATGAGGAAATGTTCTACATCATTAGTAATCAGAGAGATGCAAATCAAAACTACCTTGAGATTTCACCTAACTCCAATCAGAATGGCAATCATAAAAACACGAACGACAACAAATGCTGGCAGGGGTGTGGAGAAGTAGGAATTCTAATGCATTGTTGGTGGGATTGCAAATTAGTGTAACCACTTTGGAAAACAGTATGGAAGATCCTCAGATGAATGGGAATGAACCTACATAAGATCCAGCAATACCACTTCTGGGTATCTACCCAAAAGAATGGGAACCAAACTATCAGACTGACGCATGTGTATCTATGTTTATAGCTGCACAATTCACAATTGCCAAACTACGGAAACAGCCAAGATGTCCATTGACAGAAGAATGGATTACAAAACTATGGGATATGTACACAATGGAATTTCACTCAGCCATAAAGAAAAACAAAATCATGTCATTTGCAGGGAAATGGATGCAACTGGAAAACATTATGTTAAGTGAGATTAGTCAATCACAAGAGTAAAAAAGCATATGTTCTCCCTGATATGAAGATGCTAGGGAGATGGGGCATAAGAGGGTCTCCAAGCGAAAAAGGAGAAACCCTAGATGAGCAAAGAAGTTGACTTAACTGAAGGGGATGGATGGGGGGTAAAGGGGGGGACACCCTAATACACATGATGTACTTTCACAAATATATCAAAGTCAATCACTAAACTGGACTTGAGAAGGAGGGAGGGCAAGCGAGTGGGGTGGGAATTGGGGAAGAGGTTAAATGATAAATGTGTGCATATATGCCTTTATTAGCTTCTACCTAACAATGATGTATGATTACAATGCAGCAATTATTGTAAAAAAAAAAGAATCTAAACCAAGAGACTCAAAAAGAGTAACTAGACAGGTGAAGGAAGCCAACAGAAGTGAAAAATTGTGTCAGGGTAGGGTCTGCATTAAGATCATTCCAAGCAATTTGCACATTGAAATCATGGAAGAATGAAGGCCATTAGTAGCCAAGGAATGCAGAGAGATCACAAAGCATCCATCTAAAGAAAAGCAGAGGTGGGACACCACTCTTGAAAGAAAGGAAGTAAACTCAACTGCTGCTTTTCCAATTCCAGGTCTCAGCTATTCAGTCTTTCCTTCATTTCTCATCTTTAAAGATCTGAACGATAGCCGGGCATGGTGGCACACACTTGTAATCCCAGCATTCCGGAGGCTGAGACCAAAGAATCTGGGTTCACGGCCAGCCTCAGCTACCTAGTGAGGCACTTCGCAACTTAGTGAGACTTGGTTTCAAATAAAGAATAAAAAATAGGGCTGGGGGTATAGCTCAGAGGTAGAATGCCCCTGAGTTCAATCCCCAGTACTGCAAAAAAATTTAAAAAAATAAAGATCTGAACGAGACACCGTAAGTGATTACTAGATATCTACTGAATTGTCTGCACATCATCCCTGGTTCTGGAAACCTCCCACACACATGATATCAAGAATATCCATGCAATATTATACAATATTTTTTTCTTAGAATTTTGGCTAATCCAGATATAGAAAAATTAACCAAATTAAACAAAAATCCTTTGGACATAAAATACTGAATAAGAGATCTTAATAAAAAAAGGAACAATTTTCTGAAATAAAGAGGATATAAATAAGAGACTTATTGATATTAACCATTATCAGGTATTTGAATAGGAAACACAGAAATTTTCTCTTAAATAAATAAAATAAGAATAAAAGAGGAAAAGAGACCAAGTGCTGTGTGTATGTATGTCAATGTCAACATGATATACATTAAGATGTAAGACCATAATGCACCAATAAAAGCACATGAAAAAGAGGAAAAGAGAAATGATAAGGCTTGGAGATATCTGCCCAGGTTCCCTTCAACCATGTATGCTACTACATGACTGGCTTCTGAAATGCACTTATGTCCCTATTTTTGGGTTTCTCAAGGCAATTCTTAGTCCTCATATAATTACACTACTAATGTATGCAGTATCTGGATAATCATGGTGACTGGAAAGAGTGGTAGAAAATGATATAGAGGTCCATTTTTTTTCTGATTCCTGTATAAAATTAAAATGCACATACCAGAATTATATATCATGAAGCATCCCATCAATTCCTAGCAAAATTCCAAGACATATAATTAGACAGATGGCTCAGAAACACCTAGAAAAGGAAGAGGCAATCACCAGCAGCCACTTTAAGTTTACTAAGAATAAATTATACCAGATTAATTAAATTATATAAACAGTGAATCTGCATTTCAATGAGGCATTTAATGTAGTGTTCCGTTAATGTCTTTGTGGGCAAGATAGATGTGGAGAGGATTTTTGTAAATTATGTGGATATGTGTGAGCTGAACAAGTATTCTCAAGCCATAATGATTCTATGGCTCATTTTTAATTGTTGTGAACCTTCTTTGAATTTTAGTTTTTAAAAATAGATGTAGACATAGAAAATATGTGTATCAATTGAGAGAGAGATAAATAATGAATGACAAAAGCATGATTGAAACAAATCAACATTTTTTTTCATTATGATGTGGAACAGTGGATCCATGTGATCAAGAAAGAATTCTGGAAGATAAACATAAAATCTAATACTTCCACTCAAAAATCCAACTTCACAAATATAGGATGGTGAGATTGTAAATAGGAATTTTCACCTCCTTAGAGGAATGAAGCTATGCCTTACAGTTCAATAATCAGAGCTTCTAACACAATTCCTGGCACAAAACAGATGCTTAAGATACAGAATTTTTCCATTGGTAGGTGATTTAAAATTAGCCAACTAAGGTATGGAGAAGTGAGAACCCTAATACATTGTTGGTGGGATTGCAAATTAGTGCAACCACTTTGGAAAACAGTATGGAGGATCCTCAGACAAATGGAAATGAACCTAACATATGATCCAGCAATACCACTTCTTGGTATCTACTCAAAAGAATGGAAGCCAAACTATCAGACCGATGCATATGTATCTATGTTTATAGCTGCACAATTCACAATTGCCAAACTATGGAACTAGCCAAGATGTCCATTGACAGATGAATGGATTACAAAACTATGAGATATGTACACAATGAAATTTTACTCAGTCATAAAGAAGAACAAAATCATGTCATTTGCAGGTAAATGGATGGAACTGGAAAACATGTTAAGTGATATTAGTCAGTCACAAAAAGTAAAAAAACATATGTTCTCCCTAATATGCAGATGTTAAGGACAGAATGGGGCATAAGAGGAACTCCAATGAAGAAGGAGAAACCTTAGAGGAGCAAAGAAGTTGACTTAACTGAAGGTGATGTGGGAGGGGGGAACACCCTAACGCACATGATGTACTTTCACAAACATATCAAAGTCAATCACTAAACTGAACATGAGAAGGAGCAAGGGCAAGGGAGTGAGGCAGGAATTGGGGAAGGGTTAAATGAGAAATGTGTGCATGTATGCCTTTTCCATCTTGTACCTAACAAAGATGTATGATTACAATGAACCAATTTAAAAACTTAAATAAATAAATAAATAAATAAATAAATAAGTAAATAAAATCAGCCAACCAAAATGATGCAGGTGTATATTGCATTTCCAATAACAGTAGTAGGAGAAAACAGGGTTAATGATTAGTGGAATGTGAATGAAATCCAGAGCAGTTAAGGGCAACTCCTAGGTTTCCATTTGTTCATCCAGTGGTCCCATTCCTAACACAGGACAAACAAGGACAGTGGTTATTAGATGCAAGATAACTTCCTTGATTTTGAACTCTATACCTTGAATTGCTTGCAGCAGATGCAAATAGAAAAATGAGAAGCCAATTATGGTGTTGCATACCTGTAATCCCAGTACTAGGGCGGCTGAGACAGGAGGGATGCAGGTTCAAGTTAAGCATTGGCAACTTAGTGAAACCCTGTTTCAATACACACACACACACACACACACACACACACACACAAACACACAATCATGCAAGGGGTGTAGAATATAGCTCAAGGGTAGAAAGGATGAAATGTTGATATATATTCTAGAAAAGAAGGAGGCCCTGATCAGACATATCTTGAAAATGCTACATATTCTCTCCTGCTCATCAAGATTCATTTAATTACTTTCTTATTCACCTATATTTTGTGTTATAAACTGTATTTCACTCTGGGATATATGATTGGTCTTTGCCTTTAAGGAGCTTACAATTTACAGAGAATGTATAAGCTAAACAATTTATTATATGAATCATAATTGGGATAATGGTGCAAATAAGTAGTACAAAGTACTAGAATTGTGTGAAACAGGTGCCGAACCTAGCATGAATGGCCCCCTTACTATCCTCACATTAGTGCAGTGAAAACTGTCAAAATTATTTAAGTTACTAAGGCTGGTCTCAACCCTGTGACCCTCCTGTTTCACCCTCCACGTACTGGGGTTAAAGTAGTGAGCCACCACATCCAACTCACCAAAAATATTTGTGTCCCAAGGTTTGTCAGACTTTTTTTTTAAGCATAGAAATGCTTTTGATTTCCCCCACAAAATATCTACTACATGTAAAGAGAAAAACTCAAAATGTGGCTTGGAAAACCCAGAGGAAAGGCACAAAGGACAGTTGAACAGTAGTTGAATCTTTCTTGCCAGCATGTTTTCTCTTCTGGGGGGCGCGGGGGGAGAGACATGGAGATGGAAGGTGCGGCTGCAGGACCCACAGGGCATGCTTGGAGCACAGGAAGGAGCTTGGCCTGGTCAGAGGAAAAGCTTAAGCTGAAGAAGTTCTGATTAATTAGGAGGGAAAAGAGAAATGATAGGAGTTACTTGGACCTAGTCATTTGACCATTCACATCCAAATTGTCTCCATGTCTTACTTCACACACTAAAAGTGATGATATTCATTTTTCTTTTTTCCTCCTATCCTAGGGACACAGCCAGGCTGTCATGTCGTAGTTGTGTTTAATGAATGAATGAATGAACTCTGATCTCTGTGGTATGTGTAATGAATAAAATATTATTTGTATTAATAATGAAATACAGTTATTTAACATTTAAATGGTGCAGATTGAGATTTCATTTCTGATGTCTGGAACTGTGCTTTTAGTCATCAAAAGATTTTAAATCAGTTGGATGTTCAGGCTGAATATATTTTATATATATAGTGACTTTTCTTGGTATGACTATGAGTCAGGGATATTGGAGCTAGAAATATGCTGGGAGAGCCTAGGATTTAGTGTGCCCTCTCAAATCCTCTTGCTCTCCCTGATGCTCTTGTCCTCCCAAGTATATTCTGCTAAACTCCCGACCAAAATTTTTACAAGACAATTTATGTGGAAGTAATTTTAGATATAGAACATTCATGTATTCATTAAATAAACTGGAGCAAATCACTACAATTAGATAATATGCCATGATTAGAAATAAATACTGCATAAATAGTGTAGGAAGATGTTCCAAATAAGTTCTTAGCTAAAAGGGCAAATTTAGATTAAGCTCCTACTTTTGTTGTTTTTAAATATGAAACTATGTAAAAGCTTGTTACTTTCTAGATGATTTAAAATTTATTTTTTCAACCTTTGGTACATTTATATTTTTCACTTTTTCCACTAATTATTTTAATAAAATTATTAAAATTAAACTTAAAATCTCAAAGTGTTTTGGATAAACACATATTTTGAAGTGATACATGAGTTTTTGTTAATAATAGTTGCATTGGATCCATAAGAAAGTTTGAGTTTTGTTTGTTTTTAGCTTTATATTAGTAAAAGCTTTTCTGACCCTTGCTAAATATTCTGTTTAATAATCCTTCCATGGTTGCCTTTCCAAGCACCTTACTTTCACCATTTTTTCCACTACCCACTAGCAAAGAATTATAGCCACCACTAGCAAAGTTTAGGGGTTCTGGTAATTAAGTTCACTAGGAATATTCAGTCACAGGCTACTCATTCTGAAAGAAATGGTCTGGCCAAAAAATCTGAGTGAAAGACATTCAGGAGTGAAGGCCAGGGAAGACTTTTTACATAAGGAAATTAGGCACCTAATAAAATCTCTTAAGGAGAGGATTGATGAATACAGGTTTTTACTAGTGACAAATTCTGCCTTTTTGCCAAACTGTACTTTGTTTTATGTAAAATAATTTCTGTACAAAAACGTACCAAAGCATTTTTCATAGGTCTATAAAATCTTGTAATTTTATAGTAATGTTCTAAAAATGTTTAATGAACACTGTCTATGTAACAGAGAGGAAGGGAAGGAGGGAGACACAGCCATGTATGTGGTAGGGGATGAAGTAAAATGAGGAATAAAATTATTTCTGTTTTAGAAGTCTTTACAAAACAGAAGGAGACAGACAACCAATCCAAATACAAAGCAGAATAAAGTAATTTAACCTTTTAGAGATTAATGGGCTTTGGTGACAGGAAAGAAAGTAGGGAAAACACATTCCAAGTTAATCAGGACCAAAAGTGTGAGGGCGTGAAAGCATACAGGCATATGGTGTACTGAGGAAGGCTGGATAATATTAAGTTTAGCGGACAAATATGCACTGAAAGGTAGTCTGACAAGCCAACTGAATCAGCTGTAGTAGGCAATGAATGCAAGTCTAGATGATTTTAACAGTTTTTTGTATGCCATGGGCTGTGTTCTAAGTTGTTTTGTTTTTGTTTCCCCTTAAAGTGATATGTAGCAGTAAGGAGAGGATCTTAAGGAGAGGGTCTCAAGGAGAAAGGGGAGGCAACTCAAGGTGGAGTTGGGCAGAAAGGAATGGATGTCTAAGCAGGGCAGCACAAGAAGTAGAGGATTTCAACGCGGAGAGAGAGAGAGAGAGAGAGAGAGAGAGAGAGAGAGAGAGAGAGAGAGACAGAGAGAGAGAGAGAGAGAGAGACAGAGAGAGAGGAGAGAGAGAACGAACACTCAAGGCACAGCTGGGCAGGAAAAAGTGGATGTCAAGGTGGAAAGAGAGGGAACTTAAAGCTGGGCTGAGCAGGAAGGACAGGATCTCAAGTCAGACCTTAAAGGAAAGAGATCTCAAGGCCTGAATGATGAGAACTCAAGGGGAGCAGAAACGAGAGGATCTTGAGGTGGAAAAAGAGAGAACTCGAGATGGAGCTGAGCAGGAAGAAGATCTGAAGGTGGGCAGAGAGGGAATTCAAGGAAGTGCTGAGCAAGGAGAGGGTGTCAAGATGGAAGGAGAGAGAAATCAAGGCAAGGCTGGGTGGAAAGCAGTGGTGCTCATTCCTGTCTTAGATCCTTGATTATTTGGCCTGGACTTGGATGAATAGGACAGGAATGTTTGGGGATGTTGTCTCTGGCTTTGGGGTGCCCCTTGCATTAAGATAGATGTAAGTTGTAGTAATCAGAACCTGGGCTTCAAGGATTGCCATATACAGTAACTGTGTCTAAATTTCTTTTAGGGTTATTCTTTCTCATTGTTAGTAGTGTTTTTACTATATGTAACATTGGAAAATTGAGGGAAGGGCTTATACCCATTTAGGGGGTTCAGTTAAAAGGGGGAGAGAGGAGTTCCTCTGACCATCAGATGGTGCTGATAGGAAGAGCCTCTTGGGAAGGTAAGTCTCAGGAAATTAGAGATATAGCTACTAAATCCAGTTTTCCTTTAACATATAGGAATATTTTAAGTAGTCCTTCACTTTAAAGGATTTGAAGAGGTGATAAGCGAGAGAGACTTGCAGTATCACTTGATTTGTCATGGAGGAAGAAGTACTAGGAAGAAGCAACTAAAGAACGAAAGATTGCTTTCTTGGAGAGGGAGCTGGGAAATTACTTATTTCTTAACTTTCTTCCTTCCCCTTTGTTTAGATTAAAAAAAAAAAGACAGTCATATAATGTTTCTTGAGATAGAGCTGGTAAATGGGGCTTAGAACTATACACAAGATGTTTTTGAGTAAATAAATTAATGAATCAATGAAGACAGTACAGCCCCAGTTCTTGTAGCCCACAGGTGTGTAAGATATACAGAAACAAATATATTCCAATGTGATACATGTTGTAGCAAATTGCTGAATAATTTCCTATAGGAGTAAAAACTAATAGAGTGATTTATTTTCCCTTTTAAATGTGGGAGGGGAAGATTTTGAATTGTATGGGGTCAAGGAATTATTAAGAAGTGCTGAAACTTTGAATGCAACTTGAGAAAATATATTCTTTTTATAGTGGTGAATATTAAGAAAAAATTACAATTAGCAACACAAATTCTTAAACAATCAGAATTTTGTGATCATTTTTTAAAAAAGAATCTACCCAGCCTTAGCAACTTAGTGAGACCCTGTCTCAAAATAAAATAAAATAAATAAAAAGCTCTAGAGAGCCGGTCATGGTGGTACACACTTGTAATCCCAGTACTTGGGAAGCTGAAACCAGAAGATCAGGGTTTGCTACCAGCCTCAGCTACTTAGTGAAGCTCTCCACAACTTAGTGAGACCCTATTTCAAAATAAAGAATAAAAAAATAGGACTAGGTGTGTAGCTCAGAGGTAGAATGCCTCTGGGTTTCATCCCCAGTACCACACACAAAAAAATCTAAGCTCAAGGTGGATCCTCCAGGTATCAGCAAAGAAGGCACTCCATTTCTGCTGTG
>PVLC010032953.1:0-11871 GCA_004027655.1 Graphiurus murinus | reverse complement strand
TTTATTTTTTTGTTTGGAAACAGGGTATTGCTAACTTATTGAGAGTCTTGTGACATTGCTGAGGCTGTCCTCAAGCCTGTGATCCTCCTGTCTCAGCCTCCCAAGTACTGAGATTATAGCTGTGTGCCACCATCCCTGACTTTAATCCTTTTTTGGCCAATTTTTTTTGATTTAGTCTTCTAAAATTCTGATGAAAATTTAGGGGAAAATTTTCAGAATATCACCTAAAATTATCTTTGAAATTTCCTAGATAGCCTCTAGAAAATCAGAGATTTGTTTTCTCATCTGATAGAGATGCTAGAAATACTTCGTTTGCTGTGTTACTATTTTAAGAGTTTCATGAGAGTTGCTTTCTACTTGAGAAGAACTGCTCAGTCTGTTCTATGACTCATATAGGTAAAATGGTATTATTAATATGAGTATTTCAGAAATTGTTGGTTTTATGAGAAGTCTGCAGATATTTGAGAATGCCCTTGCTGTTTTTTCTCTTAGAGCAACAGTGACCAAAAACTTTATTTATTTATTTATTTTTGGTTGTGCTGGGGACTAAACCCAGGGGCATTCTACTTCTGAGCTACACTCCAGTCCTTTCCATTTTTTGTTTTAAAACAGGGTCTTTTGCTAGGTTTCTGAGAGTCACTCTATGTTGCTGAGGTTGTCCTTGAACATGCAATCCTCCTGTGTCAGCCTTGGATTATAAGCATGTGCCACCATGCCCAGCTCAGATATCAAAACTTATACTGGATTGGGGCTGTAGCTCAGTGACAAGCACCTGCCTAGCATGCATGACATCTTGGGTTTGATCCCCAGTACTGATAAAACTGAATAGAAACCACAAAAATCTCACAAAATTTTATGAAATATTTTGCATATTATATCTCAATAGATACTTTTACTTATATTGTTATATTATTGTAAGTTAAACACAATAATTAAGAATCTGTCATCTATAGAAAGTTTATATTTTACTCTGATTTGATGCTTGTCTGAAGGCTGTCTTGTAAGTATAGCAATAACTTGTGTCTGGGACAAAGAAAGATTCAGGGCACTATGAAAAGGATTGTTATAGGTCTAATACTGACAATTCAAATATCCTCTTGGATACAGACTTCTGTAGTGATGTTGGATAACTTTATACTGTACCAGTGGACTAAGTTATGAATTTAGTTTGGAGGCAGATAGTTTTGTGAAAGCAGACTGTTAACCCAAGATCTAGCAGAACAAGAATGACAGAGGACTGAATAAAATGATTGGACATTTTTATTGTTTATTTATCTGGGATATTGTTAATTAGTTTTAAACACTCTGGCTGCATGGATCTATATTTATAAAAAAAAATTCAAGGAGACTTATAAGATCAGTTAATACTTTTTTGTGGTCAATAGTGATTATTTGGATCACGTGGGTGATGGAGACATTGTTGGGAAAAAACAAGAGACTTTGAAATGGACAAAAAAGATTTCTGTTGTCCAGTTTAGTGCATCCTTCTGGGTAGCTAGCACCTCTCATTGTCTTCAAATGATTTTTATAATTTTGTAGGTTGTGAAAAACTTACAGAAATGCATATGACTCTTCAGTTTTCAGGGCAAAACACAACTATTACTTAACTTAGACTTTCAGTGTTCTGTCAAGATGAAAACTCTGAAAAAAGCTATGTGGGGCAAGATGAAGAAATCTTTAGGGAAGCAATAGTGGAAGAGTTTTCTCCTTGGCAGAAAGAGGATAGAGGTTTGTGGGTCTTATAAGCATCAGGGACTCCTCCCTCCACTCTGCTTAGCAGGCAATATGCTGGGGAGGTCACCAGACTTCAGAAGAAATGGCTGTGAAATATACAGAAGGAAGCTGGCTGCCCCAAGGCTCCCAGCCTCTCCATGATCTCACTGTTGCTAGCATGGGCAAAAAGAGCAAAGGCCTGAGATCTAATGACACACAAAAACATTCTAGATGTGTCCAGTGTAGAATAGTGACCAGAGTTGTTTCTCTGATGCTTTGTGCTGATTAAGCTCTTCCAGGTTCCTTAGCATAATACTTGGAGAAAGTAGGTCTTGGTTGTGCCTTAAATAAAATTTCCTGCCCAGGTGTGGTGGTGCATGCCTGTAATTTCAGACCTTGGGAGGCTAAGTCAAGAGGATTGTAGGTTTGAGGTCAGCCTCAACAATTCAGAAAGATCCTCAGCAATTTGGCAAGATCCTGTTTCAAAATAAAAAATAAAAAGGGCTGGGGTTATAGCTCAGAGGTAGAATGCCCATGAACAGTTTTTTCCCTCTGCCAGTTGTAGTGCACAGGTACTCAGAGTATGATTTGAATTGAATCTAAGTTTCCTGCATACCTGAATTTTTACACTTAAGATTCATGTCTGCTACCTAATGTCTCTGGATCTTTCCTTGATCTCCCTGTCATCCCAGTGACTAGTTTTCAGGCTTAGCTCCTGGCTGAATCAAGTGTACTATCTTCTGTGCTTTTCTTTCTTTCTGCTGCTTTAGTACATTGAAATTCTTTTTGGAAATACAACTGGTTGGCGGGCAGAAGTTTGCTTCATATATGTTTTACTTCTTTTTTCTTGGTTCCTTATCATCTCATTCTCAGTCCAGGAGGTAAGAAGGACAATTATGAGCTCTGGGGAATACTTTGGCATGCCCAGGTCCTAAAATCTTTCCTAGTAAATTGAAAGTGTAGTATAAGTATCTTACCACATAGAATGTAAAGTAAACAAAACCAATATGCTTCATAATCCTTAGGAGAACTGATATCTTTGTTAGCACTAATATAGAAGGTTATGTTCAGAGGTGTTTTGTCCCTTTGAGCCACAACTGCCAAGCTATAAGCTTCTTGCTTTTCTAGAGTACTAGAAAAGACAAACTTTAGGTCTGTCAAATAGGTATTATCTCATGATTAAGTTTATTATGGATTAAGATAAATTCTGCATGAAACAATCCCCAGAAATAACAAATTAAACATTTAAATAGTCGACTTCAGGGTGTGCTTTTGTCATATTGAGAGCAATCATATGGTAATGAATATTAGACATGTTGTAAATTCTTTTTTTTTTTTTTTTTCCTGTGGTACTGGGGATTGAACTCAAAGGCATTCTACCTCTGAGCTACATTCTCGTCCCTATTTATTTTTATTTTGAAATGGTCTTACTAGGTTGATGAGAGTCTCACTACTTGCTAAGGCTGTCCTCAAACCTATGAGCCTCCTGTCTCAGGCTCCCAAGTATTGCAATTACAAGCACACCACCACACCTGGTGCAAATTATTTCATATAGCTCTACTTCAGCACAGACCTCAGCCATCAGCTTTTGCAATCTCAGGGAGGTCTGCAGCAATTTGCTCTACCTGGGGCTAAAGACTTCTGGGAGACATCGAGGAAAGACTAACCCAGCCACCCATCTGTTGTAAGAACACCAACCCACACATCAATGTTTTCATTCCTGGATGTAATTTGAGATGGTCGTCTTGGACTGAGATTCTTTTTCTTCTATGGTCTTTGATAACAAGTTCTATTCTCAAACACTTCAAAACTAAAATTTGTGAATGGTATTCTCTGAGCTACTGAAGGCATTCTCTGTTTGGGCTACTGAATTCTAACATTTATTCTCAGAGCCAATAGAGTTCAATGCCCAAAGAATCAGGTTATGAATTTAGGCAGTTTATAGCTAGAGAAGGGAGTGAAACTACCAAATGGGGGGATCCCTAACAGTACCCAAAATAATTTTTGCTTTAATAACATTATTCAGGCAAGGCATCTTTAATCTCAGCTACTTGGGACATTGAGGCAGGAGGATCACAAATTTGAGGCTGTCATGGGCAACTTATACCCTGTCTCAAAGTAAAAAGGGAATACCTTTAATTCCAGTATTTGGGAAGCTATGATAACAAGTTCAAGTCATAGGATAGCAAGTTCAAGACCAGCCCCAGAAATCCAGCAAGACTCTTAGCAACCTAGCAAAACTTTCAAAAACAAAAAATAGGCCATGTGTGGTAGTGCATGCTTGTAATCCCAGTACTTGGGAGGCTGAGACAGGAGAATAGCAGGGTCACGTGGCCAGCTTCAGCTACTTAGTGAGGCCCTCGGCAACTTAGTGAGTCTCTATTTTAAGATAAAGAATTAAAAATAGCGCTGGGGGTGTAGCTCAGAGGTAGAATGCCCCTGGGTCCCATCCCCAGTACTGCAAAAACAAAAACAACAATAAACCCCCCAAAACAAAGAACAAAACAAACAAACAAAAAAAACCCCCCAAAAAAGGTTGGGGGTGTAGCTTGATGCCTATATTTGGGAGGCCTTGGGTTCAATTTCCTCATATTAGGGGCAGGGAGGGAGGACCATTATTTAATGGATTAAATAAAACATAAGCTAATATATTTCATTAAGATATACAAACTAAGCCAGGTGTGTGGCGCACGTTTATAATCCCAGTACTTGGGAGGCTGAGACTAGAGGATTCGCGGCCAGCCTCAGCTACTTAGTGAGGCTCTCAGCAACTTAGTGAGACCCTGTTTCAAAATAAAGAATAAAAAATAGGACTGAAGGTGTAGCCCAGAAGTAGAATGCCCCTGGGTTCAATCCTCAGTACCAAAAAAAAAAAAAAAAAAAGAAAAGATATACAAATTAGCTGGGCATGGTGGCACATGCCTGTAATCCCAGTACTTGGGAGGCTGAGACAGGAGGATCACAGGTTCGAAGCCAGCCTCAGACTCAGAAACACAGTGAGAACCTGTTCCAAAATAAAAAATAAGATGGGCTGGGGCTGGAGGTATAACCCAGAGGTAGAATCTCCCTGTATTCAATCTCCAGTACAAAAAAAAAAAAAAAAGGATGAAATAAAAACATAAACTTAATGATACTGAAATATTCAAACTGGGATTTTTATATGACTAAGCATATATCGTGTGCAGATATACCTGGTCCTAAAAATCATATATGTTTGTGTATATGTACATATACTCACTATTATTACGTATTTCTTTTTATAAAGAAGGGCAAAAAGAATGCCTAATCCTATCTTCCACTGTGGGGAAGGGGAGCTAAAGGATCAGTTTGTAACAGTGGTGGGTGAGATGGTAGACTCTTAGAGGTCATGTTTAACTTTAAGTGGAGGGCAGGGGATGTGGCTTAGGGGTTCAGTGCTGGCTAGTATGCATAGGCCTTGGTTTGAGCTTGTGCACCTCAAAAAATTTTTTTTTAAACTTTGGGGGAAGATTTTGGAGCTTTGTCTTGGGTATTAACACATATAAAGGAAGTCTAATGTAGTAAAAGCAAATGAAACTCAAACCAGAAGTCTCCAAGGCAAAAGCATAAAACATGCTGAAGGTTGTGGGATTCTCCAGGCTGCTCATGAGGTGAGCTCCTGAGCTACCCAGATCACACACTTTTTAAAAAGACCAGTAATTCTGAAGCCCCATGGTTTTCAGTTTTGTGGCAGCCTTTCAGACCACAGTTAACTGGCCATATACAAGGACAGTAAAGTGGAGAAATCTCAGGAGTCCCTTGTTTCCATACCTTTTCCCCCATGGACACACCCCCTGACGTGATGATGACGTCAGCACGACTGATGCCCTCATTCAAGGCATTGAGTAAGTCATCTGGGCTGGAAAAAATAGAGACAAACCAATTAACATACAAGGAAATATTCTACACACAGTGTTAACTTAAAACTAATCCACTTTCTTCACTAAGTAGGCATTACTATGAGTACAGCAGTATATTCTTTGTGAATTGAGAATTAAAAGGGTCTGCCCGCTGGACATAGTGGCACACACACCTGTAATCCTAGTACTTGGGAGGTCGAGACAGGAAGATCACAGGTTTGAGGACAGCCTCAGCAAGTAGTGAGACTCTTGTCAACCTAGCAAGTCCCTGTTTCAAAATGAAAAATAGAGCTGGGAGTATGGCTCAGAGGTAGATTGCCAGTACCACAAACATAAATAAATAAATAAATAAGTCTCTGCCCAAGAGAATCATAAGTCCCATTGTGAAAAAAGAACCTTGTAAGTGCTGAAGTAGTGACCACTGGCACTTTTTTACAGGGCTTTTTGTTCTAACAAGGCAATATAATGGATGGGAGACAGTGAGGTGCTTTAGTATGTCTAACTCTTATGGTTTGTCTAGGAATACCCCAGTTTTAGTATTGAAAATCACATGTACTTAGAAATTTCAGGTAAACCAGGACAACTGGTCACCCTAGGTATTGAAAATATCACACAAGACTCTTCAGAGGCCTTGAGAAATGGGCTGGATTTTGATAGGTGGAGAAAATGGGAAAGTGTTTTGTGAGCAAGAGGATCTGACCCATCAAAAGCTGGGACAGTGATTAAGCCTGTGGTGTTTTTTAGATCACTGTGAACAATGGTCTGGTAGAATAAAGAACCTGACTGGAAATGACTGGGACAGATAGCACGAGACATGATTTTGGAAGGCCCTCAAGTTCAAGAATATGGAGTTCATCTAACAGGAAATGGAGGGGGAATCTCTAGAAATATAAGAGCCAGTATTTATTTGGAAAAGGAAGGATAGAGAAAAAATGGACAAAGAAGCAGAGACTGAGAGGGGAAAGGATGGGATGAGTGTTAGGGATTGATATCAGGCATATTCCTGTTGTCAGCTGATAAGTAAAATAGGCCTGCTGATGGCATATATTGAAGGCCTGGGGAGAAGAGATGGAAAGGAGCAAGGTCCTCATTCTTTGCATGTTAGGGGGGTTGCAATGGCCTATCTTGGGATTGATCAGGTGAGAATAAACAAAATGCCAAGCATCAGAACTCAAAGAGGAATGGTATGTCAGGGAGTGGCTGAAAGGGACTGTTTAGTCACTACTTTAAATCCATATAAAGATACCAGGAAATACGACAGCACTTGGCATTCCCTTTCAACTGATGGGGTATAGAAAGGTGACTTTAAGGAGTATATATGTTCAGCTCACACTCTTAGTATTTCCCTTTATACTACTTAACTCTTCTTTTCCATTTTCCCCCATGGACATCCAACAGGGACATGCAAAAAGGGAGTAATGCTGGCTTCTGATATTCTAGTCACTGCTTTCAATCCTTTTTAGACTGAGCTGTATTCTTACTTTCAGGTTCATGAGATAACCCTACATTGCCTCATAACCCTAAGTCCCTCTTTTGTTTAAGCTAGCTTCAACAGGTGTTGGTTAACTTGAAATCATGTCTCTCTCAATAAGACAATGTATGTTTTCCCAAATCTCTCATGACTGTGAAGTTGAATGTCCTTTCTCCTTAATGCACTACTTGGTAAGAGAAGAAGGAAACTTAGGGACTCCAGATGGCAAGAATTGTAACTAGGATATCATTTCACTTTTTTTTTTTTTTTTTTTTTTTTTTGCGGTACTGGGGATTGAACTCAGAGGCATTCTACCTCCGAGCTACACCCCCAGCCCTATTTTTTATTCTTTATTTTGAAACTGGGTCTCACTAAGTTGCGGAGTGCCTCACTAGGTAGCTGAGGCTGGCCGCGAATCCGGATCCTCCGGTCTCAGCCTCCCAAATGCTGGGATTACAAGCGTGCACCACCACACCCGGCTATCATTTCACTTTTTTAAAAGGTGTGACAGAGGTGAGAAGAGGAACCCAATCTCTATCAGAGACAGAACCTTCACATGCTTTATAGGAGATATGCTTGTTGACAGGTAGCACAACACAGAGATGCAGAGTGTGACCTCTGGGGTCAGACTGTCTGTGCTTAAATCCTGGCACCACTACTACCTGGCAGACATTAGCTAATTTCACCAAACTTACAATATGTAATTTACAACAAATACTAACTCTACAGGATTACCATAAGGCCATGAGAAACAAAGCAGCAATGATATAAACTTCACCATGACATAATGTTTGTAGATGGGTAGAGTCTTGGTTAGCTGATGGCTGCAAATAAGCATACTTCTCAGTGATTATTTTCTTATTCATTATTTCCATGTTATATAGGAAAACTTTTTTCTATTTTGTAAAACTGTGGAGTCATCAACTGTCCACATGAAAGTTTCTAATTTATAGAATTAAATTAGAAGGGATTTTGTCCAAAGTCTTTACCACAATTTATCATCTTACAAATGAATGTAGCTTATTAATGCTACCTTCTACTCTGTGGCTACTAGATTAATAAAATCACTGAATCTCAAGCTAGAAAGGTCATCTTGTCAAGCATCACAGTTGGGCCTGTCATTTGGGTTTTCCTTTACCCTGCTCTTTGACTCTACTTTCTTTTGCACACTTCTGGAGTCTTAAGGATCTGGTCAAAAATCATGGGTTGCTGGAGATTCAGTATGAAAACAGCCAGAGGATCTATAGCTTCATTTTTGTTGCATGCTAGATTTCCATTTATTACTTCATGGTAAATCTGTGAGGTACACTGAATAGGTATTATTTTGTCTATTTTATAGAAAAGGAAAGTGATATTTAGAGAGTTAAAGTAGCATATTAAAGTCTAGACAGAGCAGTAAATGGTGGAACTGGTTGTAATTACAACCCCGAGATCCTCATTTACATGTTTCTTCCCTGCCCTGCCTAATCAGAAGTGACTGTGTAGTTTTTGTTTTTCAGGCATATTTTATGTAATAAAAGGAAGATTCTCATGAGATTGAAACCTTGTGAAAAAGAATCAAAACCAGGGGATGCTAAAGCCATAGGTGGAAATTTGTCTGGGATGACCAATAGATGATTGTAGGTGTATATGTGTTATTATAGTTTTGGAGAAAGAATGAACATGATTCTGAATCCTAAATTCAGATGGAAACTAAGATTTTGGTTAAGCATAAATCAAGGGCATGTAGCCAGGAATGGTGGTGCAATTCTATAATCTCAGTACTTGAGAAGTTGAGACCGGAGGATTGCAGATTCGAGGCCAGCCTCAGCAACTTAGCAAGACTCTCAGCAACCTAGTGAGACTGCATTTCAAAACAAAAAACAAGCTGGGCATGGTGGCCCACACCTGTAATCCCAGTACTTCGGAGGCTGAGACAGGACAATCACAGGTTTGAGGACACCCTCAGCAAATAGTGAGACTCTTATCAACTAAGTGACACCCTGTTTCAAAATAAAAATAAAATAGGGTTGGGAGTATAGCTTGGAGGTAGAATGTTCCTGGCTTCAATCCCCAGTACCACCCCCCCACCCACAAAATAAATAAATAAAAAAACCAAAAAGGGCTGGGATATAGCTCAGAGGCAGAATGCCCCTGGGTTCAATACCCAGTACTAGAAAAGAAAACAAAAGGGCTTGTTCACAAGTTATAAATTCACTTTCTTTTTTTAAAGCTCATGTTTTTTATTTATAAAATATTTCCAACATAAGATAATAGTATAAAAACACTCATGCATTTATTGCTCAGATTTGACAAATACTAATATATCACCGTATTTGCTTCATATTTGTCCCTCTGGGCTTTTTTACTTTAAATAAACAAAAACCTAGTTTGTTTTCTAAGATTAAGAGATTATTCTGAGCGGCTCTGCCCTTGCTGCGCGCCGCTGCAGAGAAGGAACAGTGACTATCTACACAGCAGAGCTTGACGTCGGGCTGTCGCAGACACAGTTCCCTGACAGAAGGAAAGTGAACCAGAGGGGATGAAACTTGATTGGGGCAACGAGAGGCGCTGAAAAAAGCCCAGGAGGAAGAGGGGAGGCTGCTCGCACCACAAACCAGTGGCCATCTTGCTACCAGCCCTGCCCAGCCAACTTCCTGTCAACTATCCAGCCCGTCAGTGACCTCTGGCGCCCCCCAGCAGACCGGAGGAGGAACAGGCCGAGCAGCACGGATCCATTCTCCTGACAGATATAAACTCAAGAGCAAGGAAACCATGGGAAGGAAAAACAACAAAGAAACAATGAGCTACCACAACCCCTCAATAACAGATCTGACCAACCCAGAATGGCAGATAGATTACCAGAAGAACAATTCAGATCTCTAATACTAGAAACAATACAGAATTTTCAGAAAGAAAGCAGGGAAAACTGGAAAGAATTAAAGGAAGAAATAAAGGAACAAATAGAGAATTCAACGACCTAAAAAGAAACCAAAGAGAAGCACTGAAGGAAGTGAAAGATGAAATAATCGAAATGAAGGCCTCAATACAAACTATAAACAGCAGATTAGATCACATGGAAAATAGAATATCACTCCTAGAGGATGACCACTCCAAAAATGAATCTATAGTGCATAACTTAGAAAAAAAAAATACGACAATATGAATTGGACATGGAAGAGATCTGGGCCAATTTTAAAAGAGCTAACCTAAGAATAGTAGGCATAGAAGAGGGATTAGAAGTTGAAACTTATAGAATAAACAATCTCTTCAAAGAAATAATAACAGAGAATTTTCCAAACATAGAAAGAGAAGTTGACACACAGGTTCAGGAAACATACAGAACTCCCTCAAGACAAGACCAAAGAAGAGGTTCACCTTGTCACATAGTAATCAAACTGACCAATGTAGAGGCAAAGGAGAGAATCTTAAAGGCAACGAAAGTAAAAGACCAAGTGACATTTAGAGGCAAACCAATCAGAATCACTCCAGATCTCCCGAATCAAGTCATGAAAGCCAGGAGAGGCTGGAGTAACATATTCCAAACTCTGAAAGAAAATAACTTGCAGCCAAGATTCTCATACCCAGCGAAACTCTCTCTTAAAATTGACGGGGATATAAAAACCTTCCATGACAAACAGAAACTGAAGGAATTTTTGTCTTCCAAGCCAGCACTAGAGAAACTACTTAAAGAGATTAACTACAAAGAAGAACTAACCAGTAAACGTCAGAACCAGAGAAACAATAACTTCCAGGAAGCAAAGAGCTAAGCAAAGAAGAACAAACACTACCGCAAACAGAAGACAAAACTCAAAATGTTAGGAATTAAAAACCATCTCTCAATAATCACACTGAATATAAATGGTCTCAATTCCCCAATAAAAAGGCACAGGGTGGCAAAATGGATCAAAACTCAGATTCCATCTATATGCTGCCTGCAAGAAACACACCTTACAAGCAAAGATTCTCACAAACTAAAGGTGAAGGGCTGGAGTAAGGTAATCCATGCCAATGGAACTCGGAGACAAGCAAGAGTAGCAACTATGAAATCAGATAAACTAGACTTCAAGCTCAAGCTTACCAGAAGAGACAAAGCAGGTCATTTTTTACTAGTAAAAGGAACAATTCAGCAAGAGGAAATAATAATTTTCAACATCTATGCCCCAAACATAGGTGCAGCCACTTTCATAAAACAAACTCTATATGATATAAAGACACACATAGATCCCATTATGATATCCATTATGATATCCTATTGTGATAGTACATAATTTTTACAAAAGCAATGATAACAATAGCACACAAAACACAAATGGATATTCAATCATAACACTAAAAGGTGTTCTAAAACAAAAACCATGATTTTCAAATTGAGTAAATCAAAGTGAATATAGTCTCTTTCAAAAACTCAATTAGTGGCCTGGAAGATCAAGTGGTAGAAATATCTTCAAGGATTGTACAAAAATTCAAAACAATGGAAGTCATGCAGAAAATAGTAAGAAACTTGGAGGACAGAGCATGAGACTGGCAGAAAACCAATAGGAACTCCATACGGAGAAAAAGGAGGGGAGGAATAGAGGAAAATTTCATTTATTTGGAAAAAGCTGGGCTAGGGAGATTGAAAAAATTTACTGAGTAGAGGCAAGATTGATGAAAAAACATAAACCAAGGCCTGTTCTGGTAAAATTTTGTAATTTCAAGGGCAATTTTGAAATCTTACAAGGTGCCAGAGAGAAAGATTGGTTGCTAAGAAAGGAAAAATTATACTGGTCTTGGATTTCTTACCTAAAATACAAAAAACACAAACACCTCTCTAAGAAGAAAGGTGTG
>PVLC010032952.1:0-17938 GCA_004027655.1 Graphiurus murinus | reverse complement strand
CTAGTCACCCCTAAAGGCCAGAGTATGAATTCTGGGGGGACATGAACATTCAGTCTATAACATAAATTCCAAGAATAAGTAAATGACAGCACTTTATCATATTTGCTTTAGTTTCTTTTTCTTTTTTAAAATTTTTTTCCTGTGGTACTGAGGATTGGACTCAGGAATGTTCTACCTCTGAAAAGCTATACCCCTAGCCTTGTTTTATTTTTTTTATTTCAAAACAGGGTCTCACTAAGTTGCTGAGGACCTTATTAAGTTGCTGAGGCTGGTCTTGAACCTGCAATCCTCCTGTCTCAGCCTCCCAAGATTACAGGTGTGACATGCCTGGCTCTTCAGTTTCTTTTAAACAAACTAAAACTAGAAGAAAGTTGAATTCTGCTTTGCTCATCTCACCAATTCCATTCACCTCCTTCTCTTCCTTGTAGCAAAGACCATTGTGAAACTGTTATGTAAAAGTATAAATACTTGTATAACCACAAACAATACTAAATTGTTTTTTATAAAATGTACATAAATGGCATCATATGGCTTGTGTGTGTGTGTGTGTGTGTGTGTGTGTGTGTCAAGCTATATAGCTTTTCCCCTCACCATCATGTTGTAATTTATTTTTGTTGATAAATCAAATGTGGTTCAGTCATTTTAACTGTGTTATGGTAGAATATGATACATATATATCAATACTTCAAATAGGCATTTGGGATATCTCCATATTTTGTGATTCCAAACAGAGCTAAAATGAGCATGACCCTGCCTTCTGGAGTACAGGTGCAGGGCTGCTTCTGCGGTGTTAACCTAGGCTCGGAATTGCTGAGTTGCCAATTTCCGGGTTCCGTCAAGGTGATTTCGAGTCTCCAAGGTGATTGAACAAAACCATATTTCTATTTGCAGCGTTTAACAATCCCTGCTTTCCTTTTTCCTGGCCAGCGGAAATATGTCAGCTTTTCAGCTTTTGTCCTATTGAGAAATATTAAATGGAAACTCAGCGTTATTTTACATTCCATTTTCCTGATTAGTATTTTCTATGTTAATCATCCATTTAAGTTCTGTGAACATAGAGGGAACACTAGCCCCTCCTTTTTATTGTTTGTCTTTTTTCTTATTTTGTAGAAGGAAGTCTTCTCTGGATATTAATCCTTTATTAATTAAATACATTTACAATGTCTTTCTATTTTGTTCCTTGTCCCTTTTAAAAGCCAAACTAGCCGGGCGTGGTGGCGCACGCTTGTAATCCCAGCGTTTGGGAGGCTGAGACCGGAGGATCCGGGTTCGCAGCCAGCCTCAGCTACCTAGTGAGGCACTCCACAACTTAGTGAGACCCGGTTTCAAAATAAAGAATAAAAAAAAACAGGGCTGGGGGTATAGCTCGGAGGTAGAATGCCCCTGAGTTCAATCCCTGGTACCGCAAAATAAATAAATAAATAAATAAAAGCCAAACTAATTAAGCCTTTATAACTTCTGTTCTTTGTATCTTGCTTAGGACTTCCTTCCTTTTCCAAGGTCATATAGATACTTAAAAAAAAAAATACAATGGTGTGATTGGGAGGCTGAGATAGGAGGATTGAAGATTTGAGGCCACCTGAGGCTGGCATTTGGCAAGATTCTCAGCAACTTAGCCCCTGATTCAAAATAAAAATATGAAATAGGGCTGGAGGTATAGCTTGAAAATAGAATGCCCCTGGGCTCAATCCCCAGCACAAACTGCATCCCCCCCAAAACAAAACAAAACAAAACATGAATGATGTGAGATGAAGATCTAATGGTGTTTTTCAGCTATGGATTTCCATACGGAAAGCAAGTTGCTTTAGTTCCACTTATTAAATAGTCTGTCTTTCCTCCAATAACTCACACTGCCTCATCTACTTTATACCAAAGACTTATAGAGTTGGGCTACTTCTGGGCTCTTTATTCTATTCCATTGATACATTTACCTATCTCTGGATTGTTCCTATCTTACTTGCTTACTGTCTTACTATTTTACTTTAGAGTAAGATAGTATCACTTTTAGGTCAAGTTCTTTGTTTCTGTACTTCCTTTTCAGAATTATCTTGACTATATCTTTTGTTCTTCCGTAAGCAAATTTAGAATCCATTTTTCTTTTTAAATAAAATGCCTAGTGGAGTTTTGATTTAAATTGCATAGAATTTATGGTTATCTTGATAAGAATAGTGTGCCACATATCTTCCATTTCCTCCTCTGACCTTAACCTTCTCTATCTTCATCTCTTCTGCAGAACACTATTTTTTTAAATACCTGTTTCCTGATCTATAATGAGGGATAACAAGAATTATAGAATTGTATACCTAGCACATTATACATTCTATAGAATAGGCTATTAAATAAATGAATATAAAAACTGAACAGGGGCAGAATAATGTCCATAAAAAGTAGGAGGAATTGTGAAGCAAAAAAATTTTTTTTAGATTATTAATTAATTAATTTATTGTACTGGGAATTGAACTCAGGGGCATTCCACCTTCAAGCCACTCCCCCAACCATTTTTTCTTTTTCCTTTCTTTTCTCTTCTTCTTTTTTTTTTTTTTTTAGAGGAGGAAGGATTTATTGGGACTCATGGTTTCAGAGGTCTCAGTCCCTAGGGCCAGCTCCAAAGCATAAATGTCAGTGGCTGCGGTGACAGGAAGTGTGGAGGGATGCTGCTCCCACATCATGGAGTTCGGAAGTTGCTGTCATATCATGGTAGCTGGAAGCCACTCCCACATCAGGAGACCAGAAGTGCTCCCACGTCATGGAGGATGGAAGTTGCTCTCATATCTAGTGGCTGGAAGCTGCTTTTGCATCATGGTGGGCAGAAGTCACTTCCATACCGTGGACAACAGAAGTCACGCCCACAATACCGAGGCCGGAAGTCACGCCCACAATACCGAGGCCGGAAGTCACGCCCACAATACCGAGGCCGGAAGTCACGCCCACAATACCAAGGCCGGAAGTCACGCCCACAATACCAAGGCCGGAAGTCACGCCCACAATACCAAGGCCGGAAGTCACGCCCACATCATGAATGATGGAAGACACTCCCACATCACAGTGGTCAGAAGCTGTTCCCACATCATGGAGGCCAGGAGTTGTTCCCATATCATGAAGGACAGAAGTCGCTCTCACATAAGAGTGGCCGGAAGCTGCTCTCACATCATGGAGGACGGAAACTGTTGTAATGTCATGGTGGTTGCAAGCCATTCCCACATCATGGAGGTTGGAAGTTGACACCACATCGTGAAGGCTGGAAGTTGCTCTCACATCATGGAGTCCGGAAGCTGCTCCCACCTCATAAAATCCGGAAGTTGCTCCCACATCATGAAGGCCAGAAGCTGCTCTCACATCATGGAAGATGGAAACCACTTCACATCGTGGAGGCTGGAGAGCCACCTTTTTTTTTTTTTTTTTTTTGCGGTACTGGGGATTGAACTCAGAGGCATTCTACCTCCGAGCTATATCCCCAGCCCTATTTTTTATTCTTTATTTTGAAACAAGGTCTCACTAAGTTGCAGAGGGCCTCAGTAGGTAGCTGAGGCTGGCCTCGAACCCGGATCCTCCGGTCTCAGCCTCCTTTGCAGCATGGAGGATTGAAGCTACCCTCACATCATGGGCGACGGAAGTCACTCTCACATCATGGCGGCTAGAAGTGGCTCTCACATCATGGTGGCCAGAAGTCATTCTCACATCATGGAGGACAGAAGTCCTGGAGGCCACATGCTGCTCTCAGGTTATGGTGGCCAGAAGTCACTCCCACAGCATGGAAGACAGAAACTGCTTCTGCATCATGGAGGACAGAAGTCAAGGAAAAATATTTTAGATGTGAATTCTGAATGTGGAAAAAATCCTGACACACACAAAAAAATTATCGCAAATCTTGGAAATGTCAATATATTCTCTGAAATTTAAGATTGAAATTGATGCATGACACAAACTCTATATTGGAAATTCTTCTGAGATAATTGGTGAGTTAGGATATATTGTGTAACAGCAGGAATCACAAAGAAAAGTGATGAACAACCCTGTTGGTTAGCTTTAGGTATCACTTTGACTGGATTAAGGAATACCTGAAGAACTGGTGCTTTAGCACCACTGAGTGCATCTGTGAGGATGTTTCCAAAGGAGCTTGGCTCGTGAGCTTGTGGACTGAGTAGAGAAGATCTGCCTTCAATATGGGTGGGCACCTCCCAACCAGCTGAGGACCAGCATAGAAAAACATAAACAGTAAAAAAACAAAAAAGGCAGAAGGAAGGTGAACTCTCTTCTCTCTCTCTCTCTCTCCCTCTCCCTCTCCCTCTCCCTCCCCCTCCCTTTCTCTCTCTCTCTCAGCTGGGGCACTTTCTTCTCTGGCCCTTGCATATCAGACCTCCAGACTCTTGGACCTGCAGGATTTATACCAGTGTCCCCCAAGTTTTTAGCCCAAGACTGAGAATTACCCAATGGACTTTCCTGGTTCTCAGGCTTTTGAACATGGACTGAGCCATGTTACCAGCATCCCAGGGTCTCTAGCCTATAGAAAGCCTAGCATGGGACTCTCCGCCTTTATGATTCCGGGGGCTAATTCCTCTAATAAATTTCTTCTTGTTTGTTTGTCCTGTCTCCTATTGGTTTATCTCTCTGGGGAGCTCTGATTAATACAAGAGCTAAAGAGATAGAAAAAATATGAATGAGCTTACATGGAAGGCAAGCGAAAATGTTTCTACACAAATTAAATAAGGAACAAACAGTAATAGTTAAGGAAATGACATATAACAAAAAATGCTGGTAGAAGCTATCATAACACAATGTTAGAATTAAATAAACGCATGGAGTTTGCGACCTTAAGAACACATGGGGTGTTAAGTAGGATAAAATAAACTCAGAACCAGACATATTAATGGGACCTATAGAACATGAAGAATAAAAAGAGATTTTCAAAATAGATGTGAAAAAACTGACAAAAGCTATTTAATTGGTGTCAGTTGATACTAGAAGACATAGAATAGTATCTCGAAAATTATGAAGGAATATCACTGTCAACCTGGAATTCTATGCTCAAATTAATTTTCACCTTGGGGGATATGATATTGTGAGAAATGTATGAAATATGACTACTTAGCTTTTACAGACCCTTGAGGAAAGAGTTACTAAAGGATCACCTCGGTAGGAAGAGATGTACATCCACAGGGAAGAAATTGGATGTGAAAAACAAGGCAAACTATCAGTAAAATACACTGGTAACTTTAATAAAATAATTTAGGAAGTGAGTTAAAAGATGAAACAAATATAAGGAAATGGCGGAATTTAGTGAGGAGACAGTAGATGTAAGATCTTTTTCTTCTTCAGGCCAAGAATGGAAAAGGGTATAGGGACACTATTTTGACAAGCAGTAGTCCTAACCAGTAGTCTCAGCTCTCAATAACCTTCTTTCACGGAGTGAATACAGCTCTGGTCCCCTGTCAGGTCAAGGGTGCTTTTGACTCCCATCACCCTTCAGGACTTGAAATCCCCAAGGGACTGGAATTCTGACTCCGTCTCCCATTTCTGGATCTATGGTTTCATGGCTTCAGCCCCTGCTCATTCCTATATCACTTATGGAAACATATTTTGTTTGGGAGCATGCTGTATCTTCAAATTCTTTTCCACTGTTTTAAACCATGAGGACACTCGGTCCTTGGGGGAGACACAACTGATGAACAACAGAGGTCTCCCATCAACCAAGCACCAACCTAGCAGCCACATGAGTGAGCCACCTAGGAGTGAGTGGACCTACAGTTCCAGGTAAGTCTTCAGGTGAAGTAAGCCCTGACCAGCATCTGACTGCAGCCTCCCGAGAGACCAGAACTTCCGGGTTACGCCACTCCCAAATTCCTGATTCATGGAAACCACAACAGGTAATAAATAATCATTATTGTGATAAGCCATTAAACTCAGGGGAGGGGTTGCTTATGCAGAAATAGATTAATAATATAAATGTTTTCTATATTCATGGATAAACTTTTCATTCTTGTTTTTCCCAAATTGTCTTAGGCACCTACACAGTCACTGAACAGTGAGAGTTAAACCTATTGTCGTTTTCTTGCCTGGAATCATTTCACAAGTCCAGGCAGTTCGTGGTTTTGCAAATTGGTTGCCAGTTTGCAGCTGGAAGAGTTATTTGTATCTCCCAAGATGATCAGCATGCCCATTCCTTCTTCTAGCAGCAAGAAGAAGGCAGATTTAAAGTGGTCAGAATGTTTCGTTCCCAACTTTACCATTTGCTGGCTGTAAAATCTTGAGCAAATTTCTAAAGCTTTTCCAAGTTTTAGTTCTCTTAACTATCAAATATGAATAATAGTACTTACCTCACATGTCTATAATAAGGGTTTGTTTTTTTGTACTTAGGATTGAACCCAGGGACATTCTACCTCTGAGCTACACCCCCAACCTTTTTTTAAATTTTGAAACAGGGTCTCACTAAAAGTTGCTGAGGCTGGTCTCAAACCTGCGATCCTTCTGTCTCAACCTCCCAAGTATTGGGATTATAAGCATGTACCACCGCATCTAGCGATTACCTTTTAAAAGCATATACAAACTTATAGTGGGGTGGGATGGGGGAGAGGAAGGTGTGGGAAGGAAACAGACAAAGAGATGTCATGTGCATATATGAATGTATCGTTATGAATCTCACTATGATGTACAATCACGATGCACCGACGAAAGATTAAAAATTCCACTTAAACAAAAACACAACAACATGGTGTCTGGTGCATAGTGATCACTACTTACTAATGGTTTCGATGATGATGACAAATGTAGACTTTGGTGTTTGGCATTCAGTATCTTCTCAAGGCCTTTCCTGTTTTAATTATCTATTATTGTACAATAAACCACTCACAAAGAGCAATGGCCATTTAATGTCTCTCACAATTCTGCAGGTTGACTGGGACCAGTTCTTCTGCTCCATATGGTACCAAGTGAGCCTGCAGTCATCTGAGGACCAGACTAGACTGGATATGGACTCTTTAAATTATTATTATTATTACTATTATTATTGTTGTTATTATTATTATTATTATTATTACTATTTTTTTTAAAGATGGGGTCTCACTCTGTTTTCCAGGCCCATCTTGAACTCCTGGGCTCAAGTGACCCTCCCATCTCAGCCTCCCTAGCCGCTGGGAGTACAGGTGTACACCCTCAGACCTGGCTACTCAGCAGGAGCTTTTGAATGAAGAGTCTCCATGTGGCTTTTCCATGTGGCTTGGGTTTCTCCCCGCTTGATGACTGGGTTCTAAGAGGTGGCATCTGAAGAACAAAAGTTCCAAATGGTAGGAAGTAAAAGGTACAGATTCTCTTGAAAGTCGAGATGGGGAATTGGCTGCTTTGGTTTGAATGTACTCCCCAAATTTACGTGTTGTCAAGCTAAATTTCCAAACTCATGTGTTCCTGGTATTCAGAGAGGGTACCATTAGGAAGTGATTGTATCCTGAGGGCTCCACTCTCATAAGTGGGTGAATCCACTCTTGCATGCACGGGCTGTCAAGTGAGTGGCTTTGTTCTAAAAGCTGGTGGAGCTCTGTCTCACCATGCGACGCTCTCCACCCTGCAGTGACCCAGTGGGAGAGCCCTCTGCAGATGCCACGCAGATGCCAGCAGCATGCTCTTGGACTTCCCAGCTTCCACAACCATGAGCTAAATAAACCTCTATTATTTATACTTCACCCTGTTAGACCAACAAAAAACAGAAAAGATAGAAAATGGGAACCTGGAGTAGAGCACTGCAATAAGGATATTTAAAGTGAGGAAGTGACTTTGATGGGTAGAGGTTGGAAGAGAAAACCAAGCCATGGCCCAGAGACCATTTGCACAGATAAAAGGGAGACAGGTGGTATTTTTCAAGACAATGGGGGGAAGGCCTCAAGGTTTTCTCAGAGATCTTTGAGGCTGCCTCTTCTATCACAGGTTAGAATGTTAGGGTGTCACATGCCTATAATCCAAGTACTTGGGAGGCTGGGACAGGAGGATTGCAAGTTCAAGACCAGCCTCAGCAACTCAGATATAGCCTCAACAACGTAGTGAGACCCTGTTTTGAAAAAAATTAGATAAAACTAAAAGGGCTGGAGGTGCAGCTCAGAGGTAAAATGCCTCTGAGTTTCAATCCCCAGTACCAAAAAATTAAAAAATAAAGTTAGGATCAGAGGGTAGAAAGGCACTGTTGCCTGGAACTGCCTTGAACATCTGCTCATTCCAGCTATGAATAAAGCAGGCCCTGTGACGCAGCTCAACTCGCTGCTTTGGAAAGTATAAACTGTCAACCTCGGCAGTGTCATACCACATCTCAAACAGGTGTGTGCCTCTGCTCCAGAGGGCACAAGCAAGTTCTGCAAGTTCTGCAAGCATGCAGAACTCATGGGTTGTAGAGTCAAGGCAGCTTCCACTGAGATTTCAAAGGAGGTTCAGGACAGCCTAGGGAGGCATGCAGAAACTGCCACAGGGGTGAAGCCACTAGGGGCAGGACAAACACTGAGCCACAGAACTGTAGAACTGCAAACATGAGACTCTGAAGTAGGAGCGGAAGCAGCTGAGCCCAACAAAGCGATGGGGATGGAGTTGCCAAGGCCTCCGTGCCCAGGTCTATACCAGTGTGTCCTGGGATTAGGACGTAGTGTCCAGAAAGATTATTCTGGAGCTTCAAGGATTATCGTGGTTTTCCCTGTTGGGTTTTGGATTGATGTGGAGCCTGTTGTTCCTTTGTTTTTGCTTACGTCTCCGTCTGGAACAGGATTGTCTATTGTGTGGATTCTGGAAGTAGATAACTTGTTTGATTTCACAGTCTCATAGTTGGAGTAAATTTGCCCCAGGCAATGCTTTGAGTCTCACCCAAATCCAATTCAGATGAGACTCTGGACTTTGGAGTTGGTGATACAATAAGTTAAGACTTTGAAGTTATTGGCATGGAATGAATGTAGTTTGCGTGTGAGAAGGATGTTAACTTTGGTGGCCAGGGATGGAATACTATGGCTTAACATGTCCTCCAGATTCATGTGTTAGAATGTAATGAACTTAATCCTCAAATTCATATGCTAATAGTATTTGGAGGCAAGACCTTTGGGAGGTGATGGAGTCCTGAGGGATCATCCTGATGAATGGATTAGTCTATTGATGGATTGATACATTAGTAGGTTTCACCATGCCATAACTATTTTTTTTGTTTGTTTGTTTTTGTTTTTTGAGGTACTAAAGATTAAACTTGGGCCTCAAGCATGCTAGGCAAGCTCTCTACCATCGAATGACAAACACATATCTTTTTAAATTTTATTATAAGAACAAATACAATTAAAATTAGGGTCCCTCTAAATTTCCTAGGCTGGCCTCAAACTTGAGATCCTACTACTGAATTACCTGGGATTACAGGTGTGTGTTACCATGCTGGGAGTCATACATTATCTATTATTTTTTCTTTTCTTTTTGTTGCACTGGGGATTGAACCCAAGGGTATTCAACCTCTGAGCTGCACCCCCAGCCCTTTTTATTTTTTATTTTGAAACAGGGTCTTGCTAAGTTGCTGAGACTGGCCTCAAATCTGTGATCCTCTTGTCTCAGCCTCATAAGCGCTGAGATTACAGGTGTGTGTCACCAAACTCAGAATCTTTTTTTTTTTGTGGTATTAGGGATTGAACTCAGGGGTGTTCTACCTCCGAGCTATATCCCCAGCCCTATTTTTATTCTTTATTTTGAAACTGGGTCTCACTAAGTTGCAGAGTGCCTCACTAGGTAGCTGAGGCTGGCCGCAAACCCAGATCCTCCGGTCTCAGCCTCCCGAATGCTGGGATTACAAGCGTGAGCCACCACGCCCAGCTTAGCTTCTATTCTTGATAAGTAACCCTGTCTGTGGTATTTAGTTATAACAAAGAAAAAAAGAAGAAGACTTTGACATAGTATCACTTGTGCAGTATTCTATTTGTTACATAACTTCGGAGCCAGTGTAGATTCAAGTATAGAAACTCACTAGTGGTGAGAATGACATAGGATTTGCCATTATCTTTAACACACCCCATTTTCCAATTTCCTTTCTAGAATCTCTCCAAAGTCCCCTCAGGGGTTTCTTTCTAAGTCAGGTAAGTCTATTAACTTTCACCAAAATGTACCTAGCCTCTATCCAGAGCAGATACCCTTACCCTCTGGGACATTCCTAGAAATGACCATCAGCACTGGTCATTTTCTCGGGCAGTTTTATGACATCACATGTACCTGTTATCAGATTTTCCAAGCTCTAGTCTTCATTTCGAAAGTTGTTTCCCATGAAGTAGGTTTCATAGTTCTTGGCTTCCTGCATAAGCCTGGTAGAAGTCTTTCCATTAATCATTGCTTAATATTTTCTGATATGAATGACATGCTATGGAAGGCCATGATGGAAGGAAACTGACATCACTTGGGGTCAAGCATGACGCCAAGTGTTCAGATCTCCATCATTTCATACATTCTTCACCATCATCGTGTAAGGGCAGTATTGTTATTCCCAGGTGACAGATGAGGAAGCCATTCACCTTACTGAGAGCAGCTAGTCAGAGTTCAGGAGAAGCAGGACTGAGTGCAGGTCTGTCTGATGCCTTTGCCTGGCCTACAGTTCCCTTGAAACGAAGCTCTGGGAAGAAAAAGGAAAACTATGTGAGCAGCTGGGGATTGTGGTTTCTCGCGCACTTGAACCATGAAGTCCCCCTGGAGGGAGCATGCCCTCGCCAGCCTGGTTGTGTGCAGGCATTTACTTCGCCTGGGACCAAAGCTAAACATTAACCCACCCAAGCTTTGCCTTTTCTTTCTCATTTCCCAACTCCCATGACTCCTGGTGGCTTTGGTTAAATAGACCCTATCCGTTATTGTTCCCTTTCTAACAGCTTCTGGGCACCATGACAGCTTGTTTGGAAACACGGTGGCATATTTGCGGTGATTAAACTCCACTAAAACATCTGGATTCCCAGCTTCCAAGGCCCGGTGGCTCTGGCCCTGCCTGGGAGCCCACATTGCTGCCTTGGCTTGAGGAATCTCCAGCCAGTGCTAAATGGTTCCTTCTCCAGCCGCAGAGGGAAGAAAACTTGCTAGCCAGGCATTTCCAGAGGGTTTCAAGGGGATCAAAGAGAGAAAAGCAAACACGGAGGGAAAATGTGCTATTTATTCTCGGGACAAAGTGACACTGGCAGCCTTCTCTTCTGCAGCAATACTTGCTTTCCTGAAAGGATTACACTCGAGTTTGCTTCCTCACGGGATTTAGCTGTCACTCAGCTCGTGACCTGTAACTTCTATCTCCCGCCCTCCCCCAAGCATGCTTTCTGTTTTCCCATAGGCAGGGTGAAAATTAAAGAGATTAAAATCATCCATGGGAGAAAGTGGGTTAGTGCAGCCGCCGTGAATGCCCTGCGTCAGCAACTCAAGTCGGCAGCTCAGATGAACTCGGCCATGTGAGTGGCCTGCCTGGGCCACAGGCTGAGCATCCAGGTGTTTCTGGCCCCTTGCTCTGGGTGAAGAATGAGGAGGATTAGGCTGAGCCAAGAGAGCTACCAGGTGGAGGTGTCTTTCTTTGGGAGAGCAATTCCATTCTCATGTTTTTTGTTTTTGTTTTTGTCTTTGTTTTTTTCATGGATATCTCTGCTTTTAATTATGTAGTTAAACAAGTTCATGGATGTTAAAGGGTGGAATAATTTATTGAGATATTTGTTTGAGTCTTGTTCTCTTAGCAATAGTCTCTCTTCTCTGTTTCCAGAAGGTGGCAAGACTATGTGTATGTGTTCTTGTCTGCGAGAGCTTTTTGGTTGCAGGGATGAAAACAGACTTTCCAGTAGGAGAAAGGTCCTTTTCCCCATTTTTGGTTCAGCTGCTCTGAGCTGGGTGGAGAGGGGGCTTTGCCTGTCTCAGCACACACAGGCTGATGGCAGACTAGCACATTGCCTGAAATGGAAGAATGGCTCATGGGGGTGTCCACAAAGTGTGATCTCCCGAATGCTGCTTTCCCACAGGACCTGCCATGGGGGCTGCCAAGGGGGATGAGACGTGGGGGTGGGGCAGAAATGACTGAATGTTAGGGGCTGTGGCCTTGAGAATCCCTGTGAAAACCACATCCAGGCTCAATCCTCAGGCCAAGGTCTTCCTGGTTCCCTGCAGGCTTGGACAGTAAGTGGAGACAGAAAGTAGACAGACCTCTCCGCATGTTCTATATCCAACCAGTCACCAGGGACCCCTACCTGACCCTGGGGAGGGGACATGCTCCAATAATGACTGAAATTACATTTCCCCGTGGAGCAAGTAGAGAGCTTAGGGCAAATGCGATTCGATCTAGAGAAATAAATATGATTTTCTTGCCTAAGTACATAGTAGGTGCTTGGTCACACTCTGGAGACAGGGAAATGATCGAGCTACCTGTTGCTCTCACAGCTGTGGATCGGGCAAGGAAACACAGTTCAGAGCTTTGCAAGGAAGGCAGGTCACAGATGCCGAGGACCCGGAGGGACCTCCGGGCAGAGAAGATTTTCAGAATTGCTCACCTTGGTTTTGAGTCTTCAAAGATGATCTGGAATTCCTCCGAGGAGTTGGGGGGGGGCAGAGTCAAGAACATTCAGTACGAAGGTACAGAGCGTGAAATAGCATGACACGTTTGGGAAGCTGTCAAGAGGTCGGCATGGCAGAAATGTAAGACAGGTTGTTACTGGGTGGAAGAGTTGCGGGTAGGCCCCAACCCCAAACCGCTCTGCCTCCCAAGCTAACGAGTTTATCCTGGAGATATGTTGGTGATAGAGCGGATGCAAGTGTTAGGAAGCAAAGCCAGCACGAAAGCTTGCAAAGGAGGAATGATCACAGAGATACAGGGGCTCTCAGAAGCGGGAGAAATGCAGAAGCGAAGGGAAGAGAGTGTGACAAAGGCTGTGGCTGCCTGTGGCAAATACCACAGAGAGATCAAAACACAAGGAGGGAGGCTTGTGACGTTCATGAGGGGACAGAAACCAGAGCACCCGGAGCTAAGGACTGGATGAGGAGTCAGAAAGTGAGGACGGGCAGCGGACACATCCACCCGTCTGAGAAGTTTGGCTTTGAGAAGAAAAAAAAAGATGAAGAAAAATATCTAGAAGTGGATCTAGAACATGAAATGCCTAACAATCGTTTGGTGACATATCTTATTGTACATCAACAGTTCATCATTATTTGTGTATATTGTGATGTTATGATTTATGAACACAGTGTGGGATAATTAAAGTTAATTAACATCTCTATCACTTCAAATACTTATAATTTTTTGAGTTGAGAACTTTTGAAATTTATTCGCTTGGCAGTTTTTGAATGAACAACATACTACTAACTATATTCACCACTGTGCAACATAACTGGAAATAAACCCTTATTCCTCCTCTCTGAGATTTTCGTATCCTTTGACCATTATCTCCTCATTCTCCCCACCCCCAAGGCTTTGTGACCACCATTCAATTATCTGCCTTTGTGAGCTTGATTGTTTTAGATTCCACATATAAGTGACATCAGGCAGGATTAGTCCTTCTGTGCCTCGCTTGCCTCACTTAGCATACTATTCTATGATTTCTTCCATGTTATTGGTGATGACAGCATTTATTTCATTTTTAAGGCTGAATGCTATTCCACTGTGCAAACGTGCTGCGCTTTCATTATCCATTCATCTGTTGGTGGACCCTTAAGTTGATTCTGCAACTTGCGAATACTGTGCGGTGAACATGGGAATGCAGGCACCTTCTGACGAACTGGCTTAAAAATCTTTTGGGCAAATACCCCCAAAGGGGGATAGCTGGAGCATATGATGATTCTATTTTACTTTATCAAGGAGCTTCCATACAGTTTTCCATAGTGGCTGCAACATGTTTTACATGATAGGGGAGGTTCAGGCACGTTCAAAGCGAGGGGAAGGAGACATGGGATGATTAAAGATAAGGGAAGAGGAAGAGAAGCTGAGGAAGAAAGGTCTGGCAAGCAGGGGCTTGAAGCACAGAGAATACCACCCCCACCCCCCGACCTAATTCCCTCCCACGTGCCCAGGGGTTTGAAGTCACTCATCTGTGCAGAAGCTCTGTAGTCCTGCACATCTTACTACAAGAAAGCTCTCTGCCGCGGGGAAGTAGAGTTAAACCATTAGAAATCAACCAAGTGGCTCATTGTATAACATGTTATAAAAATATTAATCCAGCTTGCTAATTTAAAGGACTCCTACTGTGGACCCTTTGTGAAGCAAATGAATCAGCCTTTTATTATCTTGTCTTCTCTTAGGATCAAAAGCTTAGATTTCTTGTTTACATCTGCAGGAGATCCTGAGCTCTGTCTGATGTGTGCACACAGGAGGCTCACCCGCTGCTGGTTGCAGATGCTAGTTTAGGAATGGAAATCACTCCAGTTTGGACACTGGGGTCATGAACACATTGGTAACCAGTGATTTGATTAGATCTAATTAGCACACCTGTGCAAAGGACACCATGCTCTAGAACTTCTACCACCAAATCTATGAATCAGAAATACACGCACTGAGGTGTTTTTAAGCAGTTTAAGTCCCCCTTTCCCAATCATTTGTTCTGGTCAGTATACACTTTATGTGTGTGTGTGTGTGTGTGTGTGTGTGTGTGTGTGTGTGTGGTGCTGGGCATTGAACCCAGGGGCAATTTTATCTCTGAGCTGCACTCCCCAGCCATATCTATCTATCTATCTATCTATCTATCTAATGTTTTTTTTTTTTCCTTTTTTGGTACTCAGGATTGAACCCAGAGGCATTCTACCTTTGAGCTACACTCCCAGCCCAATTTTATTTCTTATTTGGAAACAGGGTCTCACTAGGTTGATGAGAGTCTCACTACTTGCTGAGGCTGTCCTTGAACTTGTGATCCTCTTATCTCAGCCTCCCAAGTACTGGGATTATAAGTGTGCACCACCACTACTGGCACCCTATTTTGTTTTTGAAACAGGGTCTCACTAAGTTGCTGAGGCTGGCTTTGAACCTGTAATCCTCCTGTCTCAGCCTCCCAAGTACTGAGACTACAGGCATGTACCACTAAAATAGGACTTAGTATTTGGTTCAGTGATGCTGTCAGGTTGGGCTGCTATATTTCAAGTGTATACTTGATTCCAAAATCTCATGTTTCCTTTTGCTCCAAATGCATCCTTCTCTACATACGATGGCTGACTTCTTAACAGGTCATGAGATTAAAGTGTAGTAGGATATCTCAACTTTATAATGAGAGTCAATGGTATTTTCAATAGATATTTATTTATTGGCAACTTTATGGGCCTATGTATATTATGGGCTTATCATTTTCTATTTTTTCCCCCTGTGGCCCTGGGGATTAAACCCACAGGTCTTCTACTTCTGAGCTACACCCTGAGTCCTTTTAAAATATTTTTGTTTTGAAATGGTCTCGATAGGTTGCTGAGAGTCTCAAGAAGTTGTTGAGGCTGACTGTGAACTTGCCATCCTCCGGTCTCAGCCTCCCAAGTACTGGAATTACAGGTGTGTGCCACCATACTTGGTTTGCATTTTCTTAAAGAACAAGTATTAACATTTCCTTTAGGCATGTTTCATAGTTCCATTGTCTCATTTTCTTTTATAATGAAAACTTCTCATTTTTATAGTGGCTTCCTGTCGGTTAGGAAGAGACTGCTTTATATGGATGATTTATTAAAGCTCTGTTTATGCTTATTTAACCTTGTTAGCCAAGATGAAAAAAGCAGAGGATTTGTCAACCTGGGCATGAGAATTTCCCTATAGAAAACACAGAGGAGAAAAAAAAAAAGGAAGAAAAATTTCTCCTAAACTGTGTTTATGGTTTAGCTGGTGAAATGTTTTGATTTTAAACCTATCATTAATCAGTGGTAATGTTGGACTGGGCAGCAGCAACTGGCTAGAGAAATATTTTGATTTCTACTCTATTACCCCAAGCAAGATAAAGCGGTTGAATCAAGAGTATTCTCTTCTCACTGGGAAATAATTCAATGAGATAAGGCTGCACTCTGTAATGAGACAGATAAAGACAGTGCTTAGTTCATGTTCTTCCTTTACTATTTCACCCTTTTAGGGGCACATTCATTTTTTAAGAAAGGTGGGGAGATGCAATTAGAACATTGTTGGTGACTTAGCTGGGCGGCACGTTCCCTAGAGTTTTTAGTTCTACTTAAAGTTCTTTCAGGCAGTCCAGTGGTGCTCCTGTGTCCCTTCAGATTCCCCTGTATGGGTAAAACTTTGCTTCCTGGAAAGGAAGATAAAGCCCGGAGAATATGATTTGGTAATTTTTATGATTTGGTTGTCTCCATCTGGAAACTAGAACCTCAGAGAGAGTATAACTGTCAACACAGACTTATTTGGCGATTGAAGGCATCCATTAGACCTTATAAAAGATGGGTGGAAGGTTGGGCTGTAAGTATGTGGTGGTGTGTTCTTCGACCTCTGGTGTCTAGGAGGTGTTAGTCGATAACACTATCAAATGGCTAGCTTCATTTCAGCAGGCTGTCATGGAATGGATGAATTTAAATGCCACCTGGCTAATGACTTAACAGAAGTCCCATGATTTTGCCAGGGAATGTAATGGCAGAAATGAGTCAATGGGTTAAAAAATGAATGAAATGAGAGAGAGAGAGAGAGAGAGAGAGAGAGAGAGAGAGAGAGAGAGAGAGAGAGAGAGGGAGAGAAAGAGAGAGAGAGAGAGAAAGAGAGAGAGAGAGAGGAAGAAGAAGGAGGAGGAGGAGGAAGAGGAGGAGGAGGGAAGGAAGGTTGGTTGTCCTGCTTTTCTCAAACTAACATTTTAAACGATTGTATGTTTTCTTTTCAAGCTCACTTTTGCTAAGATGAATAGATATGAAATGACTGTAGGGCAAAGCATTAAAAAAAAATGTCTTGATCTCCTGATTTTCCTAGAGTGACATCATTAATGGTGACACATTGGTGTCTCTGTCTGCACATCCATTAGGTTCTCTTTGGGCCATGAGGCAATTTCCTTTGTCTCTCATTATTGGGTTTACATGACTGCCTTGCTTCAGCGCCCCTGGAGATCAGTTACTACTTCTGGAACTAATAAGAGCTGGAAGTTTGAAGGCTTCTTGTTAAAAGCAGTGCCATAGGAGAAGCAGGCATGGATTCTGGTTTCAATCATTTGTACGTTTCTAGGATGGAACCAGATTTCCTACCCTCAACTATGTGGGGATGACTTCACCCATTTAGGCTGAGTCCAGGGACTTTTGTCCCTTTAGCACTGTCTTCATATTCCTTAGAGGGGGGAGTGATTCTGATGTTTTCCTTTTCCTGATGACTTTTGGAGACCATCCACTCCTAGGCTTAGCTCTTCCTGTTTTGTAAGCTCCTCATCTGTGAAGACCTAGATCTTGTCTCTGCATTTCCCCCCAAAGTGGCTCTCAATCCTGAGTCCACCCCTAGAGATTCTGACTCAACTGTTCTGGTCTGTGACTTGAGAACACTCCCAGGGTGAAGGCTGAGTTTAATGTGTAGCAAAGTAGCTTCAGAGTCTAGGACAGTTACCCATGAAGGGCAAGTCTCCAGGAAATGACAGACAGTGAATCGCCCTGGTAGATGAGTGTGCGCCATGGTACCAGGCGACGTGGGGCAAGGACATTTCTGGGTGTCTCTCACTGCAGGCATCTGGCAGTCCTTTCAGCAGCTCATCCTATTGGGGTAAACCATAGGCTAGTACCTCTGCTTCATTTCGATGTCTGCCTTGGGGTTTTATGCACAATTAGCTCATCAGAAAAATGGGGCTCATCAATCTGAGGTTGTGTTTGAGGCAAAAACAAAACAAAAACTGCCACAAAGCTCCTGTGCAAAATTATCAAATGGCTGTCATGCAAACATGGCTGGAGTTTTGGAAGCAGAGGCAGCAGAAATGTAGCTGGGGTCATGTCTGACAGAAGCTGATCCATGGGGCTCAGCAATGGCAAGGGTGAAGAGATCATCCTATGAGATCTTGTCATCGCAATGTTTGTG
>PVLC010032951.1:0-17964 GCA_004027655.1 Graphiurus murinus | reverse complement strand
TCGAGGTCACACTGTAAATATCTCTGGGTTCTCCGAAAGAGTAACTTAAAGTGAGAATAAATAGCCTTTATGTATAGCCATATTAGACATTGGGAGCCATTAAATTAATGCCAGTATAAAAATCAACCCCTAGCCTTAGATTACTTCATAGGAGATACCTGTATTTGTTCTGGCGGCTTGGTGGGGAGGGGGGAGATCAGGGCAGTGGTAAGTCATGAACCCCACCCCATGTGTTTCTGGGTGCTGGCTGGGAGAGCCTGCCCCTGAGCTGACCTCCTGAGACTGATTGGTCTGACCCTGAGTGCATGGATTACAATTATGCTTGTAGCATTGTGGTTGTTTGCTGGATTATAAGTGATCTTAGACTTTGTTTTTGTTTTATTTTATTTGTTGGGCAATCTAAAGCATATATCTAACGTTGAGAGTTGGATTTCAAAATTGTAACTTGACATTTTCCAAATTTAATGTCACTGCTACAATGTTTTGGGGTGTATCTTAGAATTCCCTTCAGCCTCTGCAGCATGTTATTTTCCATACCCTGAGTACTTTCGATCTTCCTCTTGTGAGGATAGATTATTCTTTTCTATTCTTTCTATTCTATTTATTCATGTATTTTTATTGTGGTGAAATATAGATAACATAAAATTTACCATTTTAACTATTTAGGGGTACTCATTGATAATATTGTACAACCACCAGATGATCTAGTTCCAGAACATTTTATCACCCCAAAATAAAATCCCTTCCTCAGCTGGGCATGGTGGCACACACTTGTAATCCCAGTACTTGGGAGGCTGAAACTGGAGGATCCAGGTTCGCAGCCAGCCTCAGCTACTTAGTGAGGTATGCAACTTAGTGAGACCCTGTTTCAAAAAAAAAGAATAAAAAATAGGACTGGAGGTGGAGCTCAGAGATAGAATGCCCCTGGGTTCAATCCCCAGTACCGACCGAAAAAAAAAAAAATCCCTTACTCCTTAAGCAGACACTGCACAACACTTGCTCCTGTACCCCCCAGGTAACCACAATTTGGTTTCCAGCCTCCATGTATTTGTTTATTCTTGACATTTCACATAAATGAAATCAAACAATATGTGATTTTTTTTGTGTTTGGCTTCTTTCACTTAGTATAATGTTTTTTGAAGCTCATCCATGTTGTAAAGATAAATAATATAGAATGGAGCTTATGCTGGTCAGTAACTTGGATATATTTTTTAAAAAGTTTAAATACTATTATAAAATAATGAGAATTATTTTGCCTGTGACTAATATTTGGTTTTCATGTCTTTGAATATACAGGTTCTCATCACACTAAAAATAATAATAATAATAACAATCAGCCAAAACCACAACTCAGGCCCCAAACCCCAAAACTGCATGGCAAACACCACAGTACATTACTACCTATATTCAGAGTATGTATATTGCTTGGTTACTATCCATTGGACTTTCACAAGGTCTTCTTTGGAGCATTGAGTGCAGGGGTGAGGGTGTTTGGCCAATAGATGTTCTACTGAAAGGATGGCATCCCCCCAATGAACTGTGTGAGGTACTGTTATTCAGATCTTGGTGCAACAAACATTTAAATTGGACTTTTACAGTCCCTCTTTGTAATGTCTCTCCTTTTATTTTATTTTATTTTTTTTATTTTTGCAGTACTGGGGATTGAACTCAGAGGCATTCTACCTCCGAGTTATACCCCCAGCCCTATTTTTTATTCTTTATTTTGAAACCGAGTCTCACTAAGTTTCGGAGTGGCCGAGAACCTGGATCCTCCGATCTCAGCCTCCCGAAAGCTGGGATTACAAGCATGCGCCACCACACCCGGCTCATGTTTCTCCTTTTAAATGACAACTTTCCAGTTCTCCTCTAAGGGTGCATTACCTAGTTAACAAAATAAATTCATTCTAAAACATTGTGACTGAAGGAACTGAAAAGTAATGGAGACACCCTTGCTGCATTCTATAAAATTCACTGACTTTTAGCCAAGAAATGAAAGAAAATGTTAAGGAAAGAATTCTTTTTTTCTTCCATCACATCGTACTATATGGACCGATATAGTTCTTAAGTTCCTAAGTGCCAAAGGTAAGTGCCCTAGGTCAGCAATTTTCAAACTTTAGTGTGCAGCAGAATCGTCCTGACTGCTTGTTAACTCGCTGGACCTGATTTCCAGAGAGTTTCTGATGCGATAGGCTGGGGGGGGGGGGGTCAGAATGTATCTATCAAGATCACTGGTGATATTGATGATGCTGGTTGGGAACCATACTTTGAGAGCAGTTGTTTTAGGTGATTCTAAAATAATTGTGCCTGACCACATTTGAAGACTGTCTGATAAACTAAATCATACTTCTGCTAATTAGGCTAAGCCCAAGTGGCAGTGTGTAGTAACAAAGCATGGATTTGACAAGTGTTGAATAAAATAAATCTCTGTCCCTAGCTGTGGAGTCATCAATAATTTTCACAATTTCAATAGGATAGCATTTTAACCTAAAAAAATTAATTAAGATCCCACAACTAATGTATTCAAAATAGTTTTTATTTTTCTGGTACTAGGAATTAAACCCAGGGGCATTCTATGTCTGAGCTATACCCCCATCCCTATTTTGTTTTGAAACAGGATCTTACAAAGTTGCAGGGGCTGGCCTCAAACCTACATTCCTCCTGTCTCAGCCTCCCAATTACTGAGATTACAGGCATGTGCCATCATATTCAGCTAGTATTTTCTTTCTTAAATATTAGTTATTATCATACATTATTGATATTGTTGTTGTTGTTGTTGTTATTATTATTATTATTATTATTATTATTAGCGTGGCACTGAGGATTGAACCCAGGGGCATTCTATTTCTGAGCTACATCCCTATTTTTTTAAATTTTGAAACAGGGTCTTGCTAAATTGCACAGGCTGGCCTCAAACTTGCAGTTATCCTGTCTCAGCCTCCCATGTACTGGGATTACAGATGTGTGCCACCATGATTGGTTCATATATTATTATTATTATTATTATTATTGATTACAATAAAAATCTAGTGTTTCGATTCTAGAAAATAAACATTCATTAATCATATCAATATATTTTAAAATTGAAATTAATTTTAATTGATTTTTTTTTTTTTTTTTTTTTTTTTTGCGGTACTGGGGATTGAACTCAGGGGCATTCTACCTCCGAGCTATACCCTCAGCCCTAGTTTTTATTCTTTATTTTGAAACCGAGTCTCACTAAGTTGCGGAGTGCCTCACTAGGTAGCTGAGGCTGGCCGCGAACCCGGATCCTCTGGTCTCAGCCTCCCAAATGCTGGGATTACAAGCGTGCGCCACCACGCCCGGCTAATTTTAATTGATTTATAAAAACAAAACTTATACATATTATTAGGTTTTTTAAAAAATATTTTAGCTTTCAGGTGTACATATCAGTGTTTATAAATTATTGCTGTAGATTTAATTTGTTTTTTTATATATTATTTTATTTTTTTAATTGGTGCACTGTAATCTTACATCTTTGTTAGGTACAAGCTGATAAAGGCATCCATGCACACATTTCTCATTTAACCCTTCCCCAATTCCCACCCCACTCCCTCCTCCTCCCTTCTTCTCAAGTTCAGTTTAGTGATTGACTTTGATGTGTTCATGAAAGTACATCATGCTCATTAGGGTGTCCCCCTTCCTCCCATCACCTTCTGTTAAGTCAAATTCTTTGTTCACCTAAGGATTCTCCTTCTTCATCTGGAGTCCCTCTTATGTCCCATTTTCTCCCTAGCTTCCACATATTAGGGAGAGCATATGATTTTTTTACCTTTTGTGACTGACTAATCTCACTTAACATAATGTTTTCCAGTTGCATCCATTTCCCTGCAAAGAACATGATTTTGTTCTTCTTTATGGCTGAGTAAAATTCCATTGTGTACATATCCCATAGTTTTGTAATCCATTCATCTGTTGATGGACATCTTGGCTGATTCCATAATTTGGCTATTGTGAATTGTGCAGCTATAAACATAGATATACATGCATTGGTGTGATAGTTTGGTTTCCATTCTTTTGGGTAGATACCCAGTAGAGGTATTGCTGTATCATATGGTAGGTTCATTGCCATTCGTCTGAGGATCCTCCATACTGTTTTCCAAAGTGGTTGCTCTAATTTGCAATCCCACCAGCAATGTATTAGGGTTCCCACTTCTCCACACCCTCGCCAGCATTTGTTATTGTGTTCTTGATGATTGCCATTTTGATTGGGGTTAGGTGAAATCTCAAGGTAGTTTTGATTTGCATCTCTCTGATTGCTAATGATGTTGAACATTTCCTCATACATTTATTGGCCATTTGTATTTCTTCTTTTGTGAGATTTAATTTAAAATATTTGCAAAGAACTGAAGCACTAAGAAAATTATTGTTCAATGGCTTGGAGTTTCAATTAGAAAACTGATTCAGGAGTACAGCCTGCTGGATGTTTCTGATATTGCAAAGGAAAAAATGTCAAGGAATTTATCATTTAATGTCCTTCTTTTATTATAAAAAATTCTTACCATTTTTTACGAGCATGATATATTAGAAACATGAAGAGCCCAAGATTTTCCTTTGCCTTATGTCTTCCTTGTTCTGAGACCTTGTTGTGCAAGTTCCTTAGGCTTCAAGTTCCTTCTCTGCATAATGGGGCAACACAATAATTTCCACCACACAGGACTGTTATGAGAATTAAAACATTTAAGTTCCCAGGATAATGATGGGTTCATTTTAAGAAACTGTAGCCTTCTTATATAGGTCATTCATGTACACACTTTCATGTGAGTGTGTGTGTGTGTGTATGCATGTGTGTGTGTATACACCAACAAACAGAAAAGAACATCACCTTGTAATCTTTCTGTACAAGTTGTCCAAACTTAATTCTGCTTCAAAGCAACAACATTTACCAGAATATGCAGGGACTCCATGTTAATGCTTCTCTGCATTTTGGCTTTTGATAGTTCTATGCTTCAGTGAATTGGGAAAGACAAAGCCCTGGAAGAGACATAATTTTTGTCAGCATTGAAACCTATTGATTAAATGAAGTAGCCCAGCTAAGTAATTTCCTGTAAGTAGAATTTTTAAGTAAAGTCTATACTAAGATCTACAGGCAACTAATTTCTTGTCCTGCTGGAAGTAGACACTTGAAATAGTCCTTACCTAAGATAAACAACAGGAAGTGAAATCACATTAATGTCCAGGCCCAGACTGTGATGTCTGTGGGCCCCAGCTGTGCTTAAGTACTCATGTCTTGAGACCCACACATCACCAACGGAGTGTCCACAGTGGTCTCCTCTGTGCTTGAGAACGGGTTCACTCATGTTTTCTGCTATGGCCTTCCAGTTGAGCAAACCAGAGACAAGATTCAGTGATCCACAGTAGGATCCAGGGCTCTGCATTAAAACAAGTATTCTAGAACTTCAAAGAAGACATCCAAGGGTTACAAAACATAGAAAAAACCCATGCATTGAGATATCCAGCAGAAATTAGTTCCTCTGTCTCAGCTTGCTATGATGATTAGAATAGAGTCAGGTAGTACATCTATAGTCAGTGGGAACTCATCGAATACCAGTTATGAGCTGGACGTAGTGGCACATGCTTGTAATCCCAGCATTTGGGAGGCTGAGACCAGAGGATCCGGGTTAGCGGCCAGCCTCAGCTGCTTAGTGAGGCCCTCTGCAACTTAGTGAGACCCTGTTTCAAAATAAAGAATAAAAAAAAAATAGGGCTGGGGGTATAGCTCAGAGGTAGAATGCCCCCAGGTTCCACCCCCAGTACAGGAAAAAAGAATACCAGTTATGATCACCAGGGGGCGCTGTGCTTCAAGTTAAGGGTGCCCTTTGGGTTCTAGTTTGTAAACTGAAATGAGTTTTGAGGTCCTTGGTGTAGCAAAAGACCATCACTGAAGGTGAAACTATTCCTGCCACCCCAGTATTAATACAGTCCACTTATTTAAGCTAGCTCAGAGGCAGCAAAGTACAAAGAAGATATTCAATAAACACAGGTTGAACAAATTCCTCACAGTACAGAGTTACCAGCTACGTCAAAGACTGGGGTTTAATTGGAAAATATATTTACAGGTTTTGTATTCTTGACCAAAAAATTATTCCAAGCATTGAGTGCCCATCTGCTGTAGCTTTACTTCAGGGAACTCAAAAGTAGGAGTTTGGGGAAGTTCCAATATTGATGTGTCCAGAAAAGATGAGCTACATTTTCAGAATACCTTTGTGGCTCCCTACCACTCATTTATGGCAGCTCATGTTTAAAAATCACATTCCATTGACATTCTTAAAACAGAACTACATTAGATCTTGGGAAAGGTTTAGGTGAAGAAGAAAATAATTAGGATTCAGTTATATTGGGATTAGATAGGTCCAGTAATGGCCAACTGTTAAGGAATGGTGTTAGGAGAATTCCTTTTTGTAATTTGGGCAATAACTGGTTAGTGTTTTGTTTGTTTGTTTTTTGTCCATTGCAGTACAACTTATTTCTAAGAATTTACTAATATTCAGGAATATCAAAATGCAGGCTCACTGTTCACATTACATAGAGTTCTATACATCTTTTTGGTGGTCCCCCACCCCTTGGTACTGGGGATTGGACCCTGAGGCATTCTATCTTCAACTTATACTCCCAGCCCAATGTTATTTCTTATTTGGAAACAGAGTCTCAATAAGTTGTAGAGGAGCCGGGCGTGGTGGCACACGCTTGTAATCCCAGCATTTGGGAGGCTGAGACTGGAGGATCCGGGTTCGCGGCCAGCCTCAGCTACCTAGTGAAACACTCCGCAACTTAGTGAGACTCGGTTTCAAAATGAAGAATAAAAAATAGGGCTGGGGGTATAGCTCGGAGGTAGAATGCCCCTGAGTTCAATCCCCAGTACCGAAAAAAAAAAAAAAAAAAAAAAGTTGTAGAGGGCCTCACTAAGTTGCCGAGGCTGGCTTCAAACCTATGATCCTCCTATCTCAGCCTCCCAAGTACTGGGATTTCAAGCATGTGCTACCATGCCTGACTCTATACATCTTTTTTATTCTAGTAAAGGAGAAAAGGATTTACAACACACTCTGGCAGGTACCAACACCCTGATGGGCATGAGGAAAGAGGCTGACCCGAACTTTTTAGGACCTGGGTGGGGCATGCTTCTCATCTGGTCACTAATGGGAGCACTGACAGCCCCCATCAGTGAATCGAGAACAGCAGATCCTCTCCTAGAACTCCAGCACACCAGGACAGGCTCTGCATCAGCATGTGGCTCTTGTCTCAACTCTGATTAATGTTCTTAAAGTAATATGAGCTGATTTACACAGGTCATGGGGTATGTCCTCTTTACTCCTAATCAATAAATTTTTTTTATTTTGTTTTGCTTTTTACTTTTGATGGCTCAGTAAGATCTACAGGAGATGGATGACAGTGCCTTATCTTCCAGGGTCACAAAACCAGCATTATTGACTTTCATTTTCGTTTCCAAGTAAGTAACCTGTGAGTGATATCATTGAGATTGACCTTAACTTGGGCATCCTAGGAATCAACTTGGGAAAAATGTTACACTCGAACAATTGGGAATGAAAGAAAAAGAAATAGTTTGATTCAAAAAATATAGATAGAATGGTTTTAATCTGCCAAAAAACAGTTTGAGGAACTTTTACTATACTTTCCTATATACTAAGAGTATGAAACTACATACATTTACTATCTACTATAAAATAAATCATTGCTAAAGAAGAAATATAATTATAGGGATGTTATCATTAGTACTAGTAGTAGTAGCAGTAATATTAGTAGTACTGGGAATTGAACCCGAGAGCTTTACCTCTGAGCTACTTATTTGTTTTTATTTTGAAACAGGGTCTCTCTAAGTTGCTGAGAATCTTACTAAGTTGCTGAGACTGACCTTGAACCCGCAATCCTCCTGTGCTTAGCCTCCCAAATACTGGGATTACAGGCATGCACCACCGCACACAGCCAGAGACACGATTTTATAGAGTATTTGCTTATAAGAGAAAGTAGTCAGATATTCATACCAATAGAAACCTTTTACTGAGCCTAATGTGAGAATTAGAGATAATGTCATATTATTCCTATGCCATCTAGTGGGAGACTCAAATGGTTTTTATCTGAGTTTGTGCTGATTTTTTCCAACTTTTAGTTTATAGCAAATCACCTCAGATGTTTATTAAATGGTGCATATCAAATTATAGGTCATAAATAAAACTAAAGCGGATTTTAAAAAGTATACAAGCTATGTCTAATGTTAAAAATAACTTTATGGCAGGATATGCTCAAGTTTCCAGCTCATATCACTAATGACATCAGTGAGAAATTCCCTGGATAAAATGCAGTCCTCTAAGGATATTGGTAAATGATTATATTATGGTGTGATGACACATCTGACTTTATTCTGCCAAGAGCATCCCACAGACAAAATGCTGAGACTTAACTAGAACACAGTGACTTTTCATATGCTATTTTCTCTTTCTTCTCCTCTACTCTTCCCTCTTCTCTGCATGATAAAATTTTGCTCGTTTTCAAGTGACCTCTAATATTAGGCCATCCATGAAACTTGCCTTTGTCAGTCTACCTGACACAATAATCCTCCTCTTCCATAGGCACCCCAGGATGAGGTGAGCAGATAGAAACCCTGCCCTGGAGGGAATGTAACACAGGGTGGACCCATATTCAGAGAACACAGAGAAGAAAGAAAGCAATAAACATAAATTGCATCAGAGCTATTAGGGTTATAAAGTGTGTGGCAACCGTACTCCGAGTCAAGGTCAGCTTAGAACTAACAGAAACTCCATGATTAACTCCATCTCCTTAACTTTCTCACTGCAGACTTAAAAGACAAACTCCTTCACTGTCTGTCCTCCAGCCTAGTATGAATGAGAAAAACAACTCAAACCCATCTGGGGTTAAAACTGCTTTTTTTCATATTTGCACATTTCATTTTATCGAGCTGCTCATTCTCCAGACTGAGAGAGTGTAGGACCAGCTTTCCTCTGAGCATCAACATGTAAAGTACATGAGGTCAGCTGAGCATGGATGAGACCACAGATAATGAGCGATATGGTCTAAGGGCTACAACCTAGAGGTTGTTCAGGGAAACTGCAGACAGTGACAACTGCAAGTGAGGGAGCTTTATAGTGTCCCGGTCCCTATCTTAGAAAACAGCATCTCTATTTATAGTGAGTCCAAGTTGAAAAGTTTGGAGTGCTTAGTTTTTCTTTCCTGTCATGACCAACATCCAATCCAACTGCACCTGTTGCTGGTTTCAGGGAAAGTTGTTCTAAAATATATCTAATATTTCCACTTTCCACCTCTGCAGAACCACTAAGCTAATCTGAGCCAGCACCAGTCCCTTTGGAACTACTGCAAGGGCCTCCTAACTGAGCTCCCCACTCCAACCCCTGCTGCCACCCGACCCCCGTCAGGCCATCCTCCACACAGCAGCCAAGAGGATCTTGACAATGCACCAGTCACGGACCATTGAAGGTAACAGTAACTCCTGTAACAAGGGCACTCCCAAATTCCAGTAATGTGGATGTTATTTCTCACTCACCAATTAGCTCCAGGTAGGCGTACCTTGTAAGTGCCAGGCAAGACAGGGCAAAACCCAATCATCTTGAAGTACAGAGTCAACACCCATCTGATAGAAGGAGAAGAGAGAATGAAGCGGGTACATCTGCTCCTTTGATACCTCTGCCCCAAAGTGGCTCATTAACCCCTCCTGCTTGCATTCTAATGGCAAGAACTCCTCTCCAGGTATGAGCACCCTGGATAGGCAGCAGCTTCAACTCGCCAGCTCTTTAGTGGCACCTGCCATCTGTTAAAATGTAAGGCAGGCCTTGTCCCTCGTCTGCCTAAAGGTAACTCATGAGCTTCCCATCCAACTAAGTGAATAACCCGAAGCCTCCAGAGCCTCATGATCTAGTTCCCCTCACCTCTCTGCTCTCTCTGAGCTCCAGCCTCCCTGGCCTTTCTGATCCCAGCTGTCCCCAGTTCGGCAGTTACTTTTCTCTCTGCCTAGAATGTTCCCCCAGGAGATCATCTCCAAATAACCAACTGCTTTCTATCAGATACATAGATATGGAGTGGAACCTAGGTGTCTGCATTTAAACAGGCACCGGATAACCCTGGCAGATGGTCAGTGGTCCATACTTGAAGAAGCCCTGGCACAGTAGCTGAGTGTGAACTCTGGGATCAGAGACATCTTGGTTCAAATCCTGCAGAGAGCTGGGTATGGTGGCGAACGTCTATAATCCCAGTACTTGGGAGGCAGAGATAGGAGGACCACAGGTTCGGGGCCAGTCTCAGCAATTTAGCCTTGTTTCAAAGTAAAATATAGAAAGGGTTGGGCGTGTAGCTTGGAGATAGAATGCCCCTGGGTTCCATCTCCAGTACACTCCCCACCCCCAAATCCTACAGAAACACTTATCAAGGCAACTTGCCCTCTCTAAGGCTTGATTTCCTCACGAAGTAAGGGTAATAACAGCAACCACTTCATGTGGTTGCTATAAATTAAATAGGGTCAGAGCCGGGCGTGGTGGCACATGCTTGTAATCCCAGCATTCGGGAGGCTGAGACCGGAGGATCTAGGTTCGCGGCCAGCCTCAGCTACCTAGTGAGGCACTCCGCAACTTAGTGAGACCCGGTTTCGAAATAAAGAATAAAAAATAGGGCTGGGGGTATAGCTCGGAGGTAGAATGCCCCTGAGTTCAATCCTCAGTACCGCAAAAAAAAAAAAAAAAAAAATTAAATAGGGTCAAACTGAGTGCACAGCACAGGGCCTAGTAAGTTGTACAAAGAATTGCCTATAGATGCATCACACAGCTTTAGAAAAAGTGGAGGTGGGCCAGACAAAAGAAGATGTGAGAAGTGAGTTTTCCATAGGAAGTGATATGGCCTCTGGTGCTTGGCTTGGATACGCTTCTCGGGGCCGTGGAAAGCCCCAGAGACTGAAGAAGGGGAGTGGCGTGTCAGGTGGGTGGTTTGAGATGCTGTGTGACAGTCATTCTGACCAATGATCAAAGTTTAGGTCTAGAACAGGGAGCATCATTAGAAACTGGAAGAAGATCTAGAAAAATGAGATGGTGTGTGTGTGCATGGTGGGGAGGCGGGGGGGGGGTCAGGAAAAAGCCACAAAAAAAAGAGGTTGACAACATGAAAACAGAGGGAGGGAAGATTGAAGAAAAATATGTATTGTCTCAGTATGAGTGGTACCTGATGCACTGGGAGGACACTGATTTCTAGATTATATCCAGGAGAAAAGAACTGAAGCACTCCAATAGACATGGGAAAGTAGTAAAATAGAATCCCCAAAGAAAATTAATTATCTTATATGATCCAGGATTCAGTGGCAACATTTTAAGGAAGTCATTGTAATCACAACTGAAAGGAAAACTGGTGGCATCAAGTCCAAGGTCTCAAAGAGGTTATTAGAAATTGTCCTTTGAACCTGGGTGTGGTGGCACACAGGCCTGTAATCCCAGTACTTGGGAGGCTGAGACAAGAGAATCGCAGGTTTGAGGCCAAACCAACCTTAGCAACTTAGCAAGGCCCTTAGCAACTTAGTAAGACTGTGTTTCCAATAAAAATAAAATAAAATGGGGCTGGGGGTGTAGCTCAGAGGTAGAATGGTAGAATGCTTCAGAGTTCAATCCACTACCTAAAAAAAATAAATAAAGTAATACCCTAGTTGAGGATGGTTCATAGGGCAGATTCTATGGACAGGAGGATTGCAGGGAGAAAGGGAACTAATCTGGTTAGAGTCCGAGATGGTTAAGAAGTGGATGTGCCTAGTATAAAGTCTATGTTCAAGGATCATGAGTGTGAGAGAGAAATGGAGCGTCAACCAGAAAGTGGCCACAGGTGAAGTTTGATTCTTCCATTTTAGTTTCTAATAGTGTGGCACCATTCTTATGACTCCCTCACACATTAAACTTTCCCTGGGCTTCCTCTTCCTCTCTGCTGACCTAGTTGGAGTATAATCAATATTCTATATAGATGGGTTACATCTTGGTTTTGTGTGAACTAAAGCTCATATTATTGGATTGGTCCTTTTAAAGAAGAATTACAAAATGATAAATTTAGGTACACAAACCAATGTTTATTTCCCTCTTGCTTTGGCCACACCTCTCCTTTCAGTCCTCTCTGCACAATCATCCTCTCCAGGGTCTGGGAACAGGCCTTTCCCCTTGATCTTCAGGCCTGGGGCGGTGGTAATGACTCCCTTGATCAAAAGCCTAGAGGACTATGCCACCCCTTGTTAGTTTCCTTTAACACTGTTGACACATTTGTAAACAGATTCTTAATTAAACTCTCCTCAAATTACCCAGTTTGAATACTCATCTATAGTATAATTAACAAAGAGGAAAGAAGGCCTTCAGAAACCTTCTCTTGGGGTCCCAAAGTAAATAATGAGTGAGGAAAATTAAAAAGCCTTAGATGACACTAAATGCACCAGCCAATTTATAGTGACAAAAGGATGGTCATAATAAGCACATCTGGCTTTCTTCCTTACTGGCAGGTAAGAGTACTGAGCAAGCAGCCCCCAAATAAAGGATGGAGCATGCAGTATCATGGGTGGAGACCTGAGGTTCCTCTCTACAAATCACATGCTCCTGAAGCCAGGAAGGATCTAATAAAACAAAAGAAACCCTCCTATTAGTTAGTTGGGTTGTTGAGTATTCTCTGCTTGTATACTTAATGTGCAAAGAAGACAGAACATTACAATAGCCCATTCTGTTATAGGGACACATCTAATTGTTAGATGAGTTTCACTCAATACATCTAACTGTATTGAGTGAAATCTGCTTCCCTTTAATTTTCCTTGGCTGGTCAGCTCTCTCTCTCTCTCTCTCTCTCTCTCTCTCTCTCTCTCTCTCTCTCTCTCTCTCTCTCTCTCTTTCTTCAACAATGTAGAGCCAAGTTTGATTTTTCTTCCTTATGAAAGACCTCCAGATATCTTAGGACAGCTGCTAGGTCATCCCAACTTTCTCAGTGGAGGCACTATTGACACATTCCTCACTTCCCCCATGTCTTGAATGACCTGGCCCATCAATGCTCCTATGAGAGTACTGTGTCCAAAAATGGACATAATACTCCAGCTGGGCTCTTGCTTGAAATAACCATACAACACTCAGCTAGGTTTGCCTCGTCATTTCTCTCCCCCTACTCCTCAGAAAAATGTTTCTCTTACTTCTGGGACACATTTAAAATTAATCCATTCTCTTCACACCCACAGCTGCTACCTCCTTTAACTGGGCTAAAATTATCTTCTCCTCTCACATCATTTCCTGTTTCAAATGCCTCTGTTATAGCTACCCATGGTTTTTTCCAACAGATTCCAGTTTCTTGATTTGATTGCTACTGCCTGACCCCAATCATTATTTTTACTGCTTCCAGATTTTCTTGTTCTCTTCTCTCCTCCACAACTTTGCTCCCTGTCACCTCTACTGAATATACTACTGATTTCACACCAAGCTTTGAAATACTCAGCCATTTTCATTTTCCCCAGTTACAAGTCCTTTTTACATAACCACTGCATGTTTAAAACTTAGAAGAAACGCATACACAGGAACACAATCCAGATGATTTATTTCTCCTCCCATGTTCACATACAGCCTCATTTTAGTGCTTAAGTTGCATTCTTTTTTTTTTTTTTTTTTTTTTTTTTTTTTTAGTACTGGGGATTGAACTCATGGGCATTCTACCTCCGAGCTATACCCCCAGCCCTATTTTATATTCTTTATTTTATTTTGAAACAGGGTCTCACTAAGTTGCGGAGTGCCTCACTAGTGCCTCAGCTGAGGCTGGCCTCGAACCTAGGTCCTCCGGTCTCAGTCTCCCAAATGCTGAGATTACAAAGTGTGTGGCACCATGCCCAGCTAGTTGCATTCTCTTAATTAAATACAGAATAAGTTGTTAAATCAAAATCATATTTTTTTTTCTTTTTTCTTTTTTTTGCGGTACTGGGGATTGAACTCAGGGGCATTCTACCTCCGAGCTACACCCCCAGCCCTATTTTTTTATCCTTTATTTTGAAACCGAGTCTCACTAAGTTGCGGAGTGCCTCACTAGGTAGCTGAGGCTGGCCGCAAACTCGGATCCTCCGGTCTCAGCCTCCCGAATGCTGGGATTACAAGCGTGCGCCACCACGCCCGACTCTCAAAATCATATTTTATAATGCGTCATGAAAGTACAAAACCTTTATAACTGTGTAAAACACATTTTTTATGCCACTTGAAGTGGCATAAAAAATAACACTTGAAATTATATTGGTTGACAATCATTTCACCGAAAGATGCATCTTATCTTATCAATCACTCAAATTATATATAACACTCTTATGGAGTATCTGCTACACAGGGCTCACTTACACTTAGCTTTACTTCTCCTTTAGAAGGACTCTTTATAGTTCAGGTCCTTGAGCTATGATGAAAACCTACTCTCTGCCCTTTTTTGGAGGATGGACAGAGCGAAATACTCAGTACTGAGCACTGCTCTCTATACCTGTGCATATCTCTAGACAGAAGCCAAGTTAAAAATAAATCCAAATGGAGATACAAAGAGTGCTATACAAAGTCACAATGTTTGTCTACCAGAATTCCTTCGGTTATATTATATAACATTTTTATTGAAGGAGCTCAAAGTCCTCTATAGACATTATCTTTAGAATTCTAACACTCTTTAAACAGGTAGAAACAGGAAGGGGATTATATTTCCTCTTTGTCCTGTAAGTGGAGGGAGCAGGGCTTTATCCCTGGGGTTGTTCCTCTCGATGCCTTGGTGGCCTGCCTTAAGTCAAGGTTGCATATTGAAGCACTAGTGCAGAGAAAAGCATCTTAGTTGAATGACCCACCTGCAAGATCCCACCCCCTCCTGTAGATACAAAGTCAGTCCTAAGACACTACAGAATAGGATAGCAACTGAGGTTCTGTCTCCATAAACCCACTGAGTTTTCTATGGAAGCATTACTAGAGGAAGAACACATCGAAGTAATATATGAATGCTGGCCACATAATAATGACCCCTCAGGCCCCATCCTTTCTTCCTGGGGAAGACAGAAGAAGAGCTGGTTGGCCAGAAAACCCTGAAGGTTTTACTCCCTTGTCTCAGATTGTTTCTCGGTTCCTGCCCTAGACTCTGGTCCCATTCTCGATAATCCCAAAGGCAAATAGCCTGCTGTTGCTCTCTCCTGGAATTAAAAAAGAGAAAAAAGGGGGAAAAAAAGTCCATGGATTTGCATTAATAACCTTCTCTCATTCTACAAATCGGAAAGAATCATCTTGGGCCGTGACCAACAAGAAAGCCTTCTCCACCCACCCTGATGTGAACAGGACACAAGAACCATGTCTCTGGCTCCTTCTAAGAGGGGTGATACCTGAGGAGCCCTCTTGTTCTCCGAATCACTTGACTGATGCTTCTTCCATTTCTCATTTCTGCCAGTGTTATAGTCCCTGGGTCTTCCCCTCCACCCACCCTTCCTTCCTTCTTTCTGTTCTTCTTTCCTTCCTTCTTTCCTTCCTTCCTTCCTTCCTTCCTTCCTTCCTTCCTTCCTTCCTTCCTTCCTTCCTTCCTTCCTTCCTTCCTTCCATCCATCCCTTTATTCTCACAAATTCCTTGGAAATATCCTGTCCTGTTTGACTCTTTACCCCCATCTGCTCTAGACTTCTGAACATGTCTCTCCATCCGTCCATCCCAATCAACCTTGGCTTTAGCCTCTCCTTGTCTGCCCAGAATGAGTCTAAATTTACTACTCTCTTGTTAGGATTTGCTCTCTGAAAACTAACTTTGGTGGATACTGCAGCCACCAAACTCATTTGCCTGGAGTTCCTGTTAGTTTCTTACTAGCCCATCTTTCTCCTAATTTGCTTCCTCTTCCACTTGCTCCCTTAATGCCCTGCAGCCAATGCCACAGAAGGTATTCTACTCCCTGCTTGTCACTAGAATTGACATTGTCTCCCTCTCCATATAATTTCTATCCTTCAAGACAGATTCATTTCAAACTATGCACATTAGGCTCTAGTGTCTACGCATTCTGCAAGTAGTTCTTACCTAACCAGAGATATTTAAAATATCCATGGCTGGGCCACATTTCTGCCTCAGAATATGGTTCATAATTCAGTGCTTTCATTGCTGACAAATTGACCTGAGTCACTCAGCTGCCTGAATATGGGACCATATGCTCACCCTAACTCAGATATTTTCTATTTAAGAACTACTTCTCTATGGAGAGAAAGATTTGCAAAATGTAATATCTAACAAAGGACTTCTATCCAAGATATATAAAGAATTCTTACAGTTCAGTAATATCATATTGGACATGAATAATTCAATTATGAAACAAAAGATTTTATAAAGAAAGACACTTAAATGGAAAATAATGGCATTGAAAATTTTCATAAAGTTACTTAAATGAAGAATAAGTACATAAAAATTTGTTCAACATCATTAATCATTTGGGAAATGAAAAATGAAACCATAAGAGACATATATATATATATATATATATATATATATATATATATATATATATCAGAATGCCTAAATTTGAAAAAACAAATATAGCTGGGCATGGTGGTGCATGCCTGTAATCTTGGGAGACTGGGACAGGAGGATTGCATATTAGTGGCCTCAACAACTTAGTGAGACCCTGTTTCAAAATAAGCTTTAAAAGGGTTGGGGGGCTGGATGTGGTGGCACATGCTTGTAATCCCAGTATTTGGGAGGCTGAGATGGGAGGATGGTAGTGAGGCCCTTTGCAATTTAGTGAGACTCTGTTTCAAAATAAAGAATAAAAGGGCTAGGAGTATAACTCAGAGGTAGAATGCCCCTGGGTTCAATCCCCAGTACCTCTAAATAATGAGTGAATGAATGAATAAATGACTAAATAAATAAGCTGGGGATATAGCTCAGTTGTAGAACACCCCTGGGTTCAATCCCCAGTAACACCACACACACACACACACACACACACACACACACACACACACACACACACACACAATGAAGACAAGAAATAATACCAAGTCTGATCAATGATGCAGAATTAATTCTCATCATTGCTGTGGAAATGCAGAATGTCATAGATACTTTGAAAAACAATTTGGCAATTCCGTACAAGATTAAACATGCACATGCACCTATTATATGAGCCAGCAATCTAACTCTTCTGTATCTATCAGAAAGAAAAGAAAAAATATGTCCATACAAAGCCTTGAACTATGTAATGTTCATCATTGCCTTACTCATAAAAGCTGTAAACCGGAAACAACACGAATGTCCTTCAACAGGTAAATGGAGAAATAAATTGTGGTAAATCCATACCATGGAATAATACACAGCAATAAAAGAAACCAACAACATGGATTAATCTCAAAGTATTATTAGGCTAAGTGAAAGAAGCCAGACACAAAAGAGCATATACCATTCATAGGACAGTCTAGAAAGGCAAAATTACAGCAACAGACAGAAATCAATGATTTCCAAGGGTTGGCAGAGAGGGTGGGATTGACTATAAAGGGCTCTGAGGGAATCTTTTGAGTTAACATAAATATTCTATACTGTGATTATGGTGATAGTTTTTTGTTGGGAGCGGTGAAGCTGCTGCGCCTAAAAGATGGCGACTGCAGTAAAGTACCTCAGTGCAGTAAAGTACCTCAGTGCAGTAAACAACTCCTAATAAGGCGTTGTGGTAAAACAGCAATGTCAGCTTATGTGCAGGCTAGCTTTCCTGACCAATTGGAGCTCAGATACGAGTCAAGTCCTGGTTGGCCAGAAGCAGACATATAAGCCTCTGTTCTGGGTTTGGGCCGCCGCCGCCATTACCCGCATGAAGATAAGCAATCCTGAGTAAAGCTTCTCGCAGAAGGAACCTGGTTGTCGTGTGTTTTTCTCCGCTGGACGGATACAAGCGCGCGACATATGGTGGCCCGTACGGGGATCTTCTCCTCCCGTACGAGGTTCCAG
>PVLC010032950.1:0-17847 GCA_004027655.1 Graphiurus murinus | reverse complement strand
AAAAACAAGGTCTCCCTAAGTTGCTTAGACTAGTCTTAAACCTGTGATCCTCCTGTCTCAGCCTCCCAAGTGCTGAGATTAAAGACATGTACCACCATGCCAGACTAAACTTTGTTTTGCCCCTTCCTTCCTTCCTTCCTTCCTTCCTTCCTTCCTTCCTTCCTTCCTTCCTTCCTCTCTCCCTCCCTCCCTCCCTCCCTCCTTCCTCCTTCCTTCCTTTCTTCTTTCCTTTTTTGTTGATACATTGTAATCCTACATCATGCTGAAGTTCAGAGTGAAAGAGATGTGAGAGTTAAGGGGAGCTTCCTGAGTACATTCACACAGTACTCAGTAAGCTCCCCTCAACACTCATCCTGAGGCTTCCCACTCTACGTGCACGGTATTGAGAGTGGCATTGATAGTTTTGCAAATGTACATCATGTTAATTAAAGTGTTTCCTTCATTTCCTCCTTCTTCCTCCCACCAGCCTCCCTCCCTTAGGCCTCCTCCATCACTCCATTAGGCATTCTACTTCTTTGTCTAGAGTCTCTTGTGTATCCCTATTTCTTGCTAACTTTCACATATGAGATGTTCCTTATTCAAAAGCTAAGAACTCTCTTTTTATAGTATTTCATTTGACAATTTTACTGCCAAGTTTTTGGTGGCTTAGGAACTTACTACTCTTTAATAAATATACTATAAATCTATGGGTATCAATTCATTCTTCATTACCTTACATATAATTTTATCCTATTTACTCTTTTTTTAAAAAAATCAGATAGTTATTTAATCAAATAAACTGAGAAGAGCAATGGACAAATTGAATTTTTTGCTGCATTTTGCCCCTAGAAACAATAACCAAGTTAAAACTTTGAGAAATAATATTTCAATCTCATTTGCCTATCAGGGTGGATTTCACTGTAGAGCTTCTTTTTTTATTAGTGAATTTTAATCATACATCTTAATAAGAACGAATCTACCCTATGATTCCTATTTCCTCTTAAAAGCATATTTTGAACCAATTGAAGAGGATGGTTAATTTTTTTTTTCTTAAGTTGTTGCAGAGCAAAGGACTAAATGTTTATGTCTTCTCAAAATGCCTATGTTGCAGTCATAGTACTAGAAGATGTAGTCTCTGTGAGGTGATTGGTCTTGTGGGTGGAGGATTCATGAACGGGATTAGTGACCTTACAAAAGAGACCCCACAGTGATCCCTCCACCCTTCCATCTGGGGATAAGTGGGAAGATTCCCCCATGAACCAGAAAGCAGGCTCTCACCACACACTGAATCTGTTGGTGCCTTGAGCTTTCAACCTCCAGAACTTTGAGAAACAAGTTTCTGTTCTTTAAAAGCAACTCAGTATATGACTTTTTGGTATTCCTACTGGAATGAACTAAGACACATAGCAATGCCCTTACTTTCTAATACACGAAAGCTTAAATGTCTATGTTCTAAATTCGAACGAAGAATGTATCTGCTTCCTGCTGTCCCACCACTTCACCAAGGCTACTTTGTTTTTTGATCTCACACAGACCTCAAATCCCTTGATCCTTCGTCATCCTCCATACACCTCTGGTTTCACTACCTTCTCAATTCAGTCTAAACTTTATGACTGATTTATATAAAGTAAGAATATTCCTTGTCTTACTTACCCACTTAGTTTACATAGTCCCCAAATGAGAGAAAGCCCACATCTCCAAACTAGTCTTATTAAATGTAGTTTAAAAAAAAAAAGTCACATAATCTCAGACTACTGCAAATATCAGTCCATATCTTTTAATTTTATGTGATTTCTCCACACCTGCCCTTCATTTTTTTCTTATTTCTATTACAATGTCTTCTATTCCCCTAAAGTATTCCAAAGTGTTGACATTCCTCCTGTCAAGATTAGGAAATGTCTTTGCAAATGATTTCACTGATGAGAGGAACCAGACAGAAAATGCTCTCAACTTCAGTGAGCTCCACCCTACACTCACTACTGTTCCTCATTTCCTCCACTCTCTGGAGGTACGGTGATGTTTCCTCCATCCACAGCTCAGCTCCCTTGCTATGCTCTGGTGCATGTGCCCCATCTCCTTCTATACACCAGGCACTTGTAACCCTTTTCTACATGTTAGCTTCTTCCCTCCAACTACAGGAAACTTGATTTTTATTCCCTTAAAAAACAAACAAACAAAAATACCATAAACTTCTGTGATCAAACCCCCTTGTCAAACATTGTTCTGTTTCTTTCCTTTCTCTGCTGAATTTCTTGAAAGAGAACTCCATACCTCTTTACCTTCTATTCAATTCACTTGTATACTCTCCCTTCATTTACCCACCAAACTACCCTTCAAATGTGTCATTATTGTGTACTTCCAAACTCAGTGGACAAGTCTCAGCCTTCATCTTGCTAGACTTCTTAGAGGATTTTGAGGCTTTCTGCTACTCTCAAGTTTTTTACTATTTTGTTGTCTGGAGTGTTGACCCTCTTCTGTAACTTCTCTTTTACCCTTCATGTTGATAATTTTCAGATTCCTTCATAAGATTTTTCTGTTTCTAACTAGCCCTTCTATATAGCTATTCCAAACTGCCTTGAGCAATTGTCTATACTCTTTTTCTGCTGAGCATGGAGGTGAGAAGAGATAGATCAGAGTGGCCATTATGTATAATATTTACATGTGATATTACTTTAAAATAATACATTAATATTATATTTTCTATATTTTGAGTGAGTTAGCATAAAGATACTCTTTAAAAAATCACAAAAAAGAATAAAATAAAATTTGCCATAATAATTACCTCAGATGGCAAAATAGAAAAAACAAAGAAAATTACTGGTGTATTCAAATATAACATTATAGGAGAATATGTGATTACTTAGGAAGAAATTTTTAATATTTTTAGGTAAAGACAAAGATTAAAAAACTATACAGATGGACTCCATTTTTGTAGTTGTATATATAATTAAGTATTCATCAGAATGGTAATAGGTATTTTCCTGATGTAAATAAATAATGGTATCTTTTAATTTTTATTCAAATGATTTCTAAATTTTTCATAGGAAATATTTTTTGGTGATAAGAAAAGGAAGTTATTGTTTTAAAACCACTACAAAATATATCATGAATGGAAAAGTCATTAACATTGATGTAAAATAGTGCTATAGACTGAATGTTGTGTTTCTACCATATACATCTGTGAAATTCTAACTCCCAATGTGATTGTTCCTGAGAGAGAGCTTTTGGAAGGTAATTATATCATTAGTATAGATTCCTTATGATGGAATTAGTACCCTAGGAGAAATGACTTAGAAGAGATATGTTGCTTCTCTCTCTTTCCACCGTATGAGAATACATCAAGAAGCAGTAAACCTACAGGGCAGGAAAGTAGGCCTCCATCAGATATTATGACTGCCCCAAACTTGATCTTGGTTTCCTAGCCTCCAGAACTATAAAAAATAAACATTTGATATTTAAGCCACTTAGTCTATGATAGTTGTTATAATAGCCCAAACTAAGCTAAGCAGATATAGTGGGTATAATTTTTAAGGTTTGCTCCTTAAAAAATTATGTTATAATCTGTGAAGATATTATACAAAATAGTATACCATACTGAGAAATTCTCTGGGTTAGCAATAAAATGAAAAAATTATCATTCATTTATGTGCAAAGAAAAAGCTTTCTGATTTTTTACTTCAAAGATAAAATTGGATAAAGAAAGCAGGAGGAAGTTATCAAAAAGGAATATTTCCAGCTTTCCAATTGTGCCACTTCTAAAGTAAAATGAATCAGCTATTGTTTTCCTGCTCTAAATTTTATATTCAACAAAGGTAGAGTCATTTGTTGTCAACATTAGGAAAGTTAAATTGAGTCTCTATATCCTCCAAGGAAAATTAATACATTGCCTTATATAGTTTCCTCCTTTGTATGTCAAACACAGGTCAGATAAATCAATGGCAGTTTCTCACTTTTATTTGTAGCCATGTGGTATAAGAAAAGTAATACACTTGAGGTTGTTCTGCAACAGCTAAATCTTGAACAGAAATGAAATTTTACTGACCCTGTTTCCTCACCTATAGTATGACAATAATCATTTCTACCTCGTAAGATTCTTTAAAGGCTAAAATTGTATAATTTCAGCTGAAATTTGTTTTAATTATACAAGTTTCAACAGTCTGAGATCCAGTAAGATAGTTACTTCTGAATTTCACTCTGAATCAAAAAAAAAAATTAACTATTGTCTCAGTCAACATTCTTACTGCTATAATTTGAAAGACCACAGAGCATAGAGGAAGGAAAATGGATCTGCTCACTGTTTTCTTGGAGATTTTGGGCTTAGTCAATGTGAGGCTGGGGACTGTGGATCTCAGGGCATAGCAGTGGGAAACAGAGAGAGGGAGCACACAAGCCTCTGCTCTCACACCATGAAAGCTAGAAGCAGAGAGAGAAAGAAAGCAAAGGAATTTAAAGACAAGCACAATTCTTAAGGCCACATTCCCAGGGACTACCTTCTCCATCCACACCCCACCAGCCTAGATTACACCCATATAAATCAATTGCAGTGGGTTGATCTAATGATGAGATTATAACCTCCATGACTAAACTGTATCAATCCTGAACATTAATATCTGAACTTGTCAGGGGTCACTCTATAGAATCATGACAACTATATATGGAAAACTCTGAATATAAGCATTTGATATCCACACTCCAATCCCCTACCCCAAGGGCTATTAGAGAAAGTCAGCCAGTAAGGTTAGGTGGAATAATAGAGGCAAGCAGAGAGTGGTGGCATACACCTGTAATCCCAGTAGTTAAAAGGCCGAGTAAGGACAATTGCAGGTTCAAAGCCAGCCTCGGCAACTTAGCAAGACTCTAAGCAAGACCTAATAAGACCCTGTTTAAAAAACAAAGAAGAAAAAGGGGTGTAGCTCAGAGTTAGGACATCCTGAGTTCAATCTCCAGTACCATACACACAACAACAACAACAAAAAGATAGCAAAGAAGAAAGGAAGGAAAGAAAGGAGGAAAAGAAGTACTAGAGTCAGTCTCTAAACATTTTGCATCTGCTCTGAAATGGTTCAGTAGAGTCAGGATGGTTTCTATCTAATAATTGTACTTATTGTAATCATCCGTATTTACAGATAAGCAAAAATGACCTGAGGAGATAAAGTGACCAAGGCAAGGTTACATTCTTGGCAAGCTGTTGATTTTCTATTTCCTAAATTCAGAATCTGGGAGGTCAAAACCAGCATTCACTATAGAATAGAAAAATGAAAAGTGGGTCTATCTGAAAATATAGCTACTTGACTACAGAGTTAGAATTTCTAACCTATAAATTGAGAATAATATATCTCAAAAAGGAATAATTATGTCAAAGAGTTGTTAGTAGAAATAAAGAAAAAGTAGTTCAGTAGAAGTAGCTCCATAAATATTCCTTACCTTAATTATACAGAAAATTGATGACAGGGACATAAATATATCTAAATCATCCTGGCAAAAAAAATAGGCTATATCCAATCTGATTATATAAGGAATACTACTTTTCCCTTTTTTATCCACTGAGCATCAAAATTTCTCAATAATATTCAAGAAATTTGATCCAAGTGTGGTATCGCTATAGCAAATCTGGATTCTTTACCCCATAATTTGACCAAAAAGAATAAAAGCTATTGAAAAGCAGCGAACTTACAATGTGAAGTTTAAAAAAAAAATCTTGTAATCAACCAACACAAAACTAACACATACTGTCCCAAACATTCTGATATCATCTTTTAATTGCTTTTCACTGGAAAGTTGGTGATACCTTTAGTCAGTGTATTTCACTAAGCTATTTGATAAATATTTATGGAAAACTACTTTGTGCTAAATATTCTTCAAAGCACTTGGGATACCTCACTGAATAAAACTAACCAAGATCCCTGCCCTTGTGAAGGTTGGAATCCCACATCAGAGAATGAGAAAAGCTGTGGAAAACAAAATTATATGCAATTAATAACTTAATAGAGAGCAGGTGAAGAGAAATAAGAGTGCTAGAAATGGTGTATAGGTCACAATTTTAGCTAGAATTTTCTGAAAGTGAACAAAGATTTGAAGGACATGAGGGGACAGCTTTGCAGATTATCTAAAGGAAAGCATTCCAGAAGTGCAAAACCTGAAGTAGAAGCATGACCATCAGACATACAACACCGTGGCCAGTGCATAAAAGAGAGAGAGAGAGAGAAGAAGAAGACAAGGTCAGAGATGTAAAGGACTCTAAAATAGAAAGAGCCTAGTAGGCCACACAGGGACTTTAATTTTAACTCTGAGTGAAATAGGCAGAGGAATGACATGATTTTAGGTTTTATGAGAATCATTTTGATTACTGTGTTGAAAATAGTCTATGGAGGATATGGAGCCAAGGGTAAGAAACTGTTAGAGTAGTTCACAAAATAAATCTAATACAAAAATGAAAATGCCCCTCGCAATGGGTGGAGGTATATAAAGGAATAAGGACTAAAGCATGTAAATATGTCTGCACATATAAAAGAGCATTTACTTTATGAGACTGCAATAATAACTAGGTTTATATATATTAGAAATAATAGATGTGACTGTAACATCACAGAAACAGAGAATTTCTGAGGTTCTAGTAAGGCCAGGCAGTGATAAAAGTACTAGTATATTTTGCAGTCAAGGAAGCCTGTTACTAAGGGTGACCAGTAAATAAATAATAAAAAATATGCAATTAATAGTAAAGGAGAAAAATGAAAAAATAATAATTCATAAGAAAATCTTTGAAATAACAGAAAATAGGATGGCAAATTTCAACTCAAGTAGTAATTATTTTGTCAACATAATCTAAATGTAAAGTAAACAATAATAGAATAGATGGCTATATCTTTCTGCTAGGGCTGCTATTACAAAGTACTGGATGGCTTGAATAAGAGGAATTTATTTCTCAGAGTTCTGGAGGTTGGAAGTCCAAGGTCAAGGTGCTTGCAGTGTTGGTTTCTTCTGGGTTCTTTCTCCTCACCTTGTAGAAGGTTCTGTTCTCCCTGTGTCTTCCCTCTGAGTCTGTGGTTAAATTTTCTCTTCTTATAGGCACACCACACATATTAGGCATAGGCACACATTAGATTAGAGCTCCCCTTAATTATTCTATTTAACTTAATTATCTCTTTAAGGAATCTATCTATAAATATAGTCATGTTTTGAGGTACAGGGTGTTAGAATTTCAACATGCATTTTGTGAGGGGGGCAAAGATAAAAGTTAAAAAAAAAACCACACAACTAAATGGCTGCTTACAAGAGTTATGTTTTCACTGCCCTGAGATTTCACCTAACCCCAATTAGAATGGCAATCATTAAAAACACAAACAATCAGCAAATGCTGGCAAAGATGTGGAGAAGTAAGCACTCTAATAAATTGTTAGTGGGATTGAAAATTAGTGCAACCACTTTAGGAAACAGTGTGGTGGATCTTCAGAAAAATGGGAATGTGTCTACCATATGACCCAACAATACCACTTCTGGATAGCTACCCAAAAGAATAGAAACCAAACTACCAGACTAATGCATGCATATCTATGTTTATAGTTGCACAATTCACAATAGCCAAACTGTAGAACTAGCCAAGATGTCCATCAACAGATGAATGGATTACAAAACTATGGGATATGTACACAATGGAATTTTACTCAACCATAAAGAAGAACAAAATTATGTCATTTGCAGGGAAATGGATGGAGCATTAGCTACATGAGTTTAGTCAGTCACAAAAAGTGAAAAATTGGATGTTCTCCCTAATATGCATAAGCTAGGGACATAGGAGGGACTCCAGACAACAGAGGTGAAATCTTAGATGAGTGAAGAAGGGGACCTAATTGAGGGAGACTGGAGGGGAGATGAGTGGAACATCTCAATGGACATGATGTACATACACAAACTTATCAAAGTCAATCACTGTGCTAAGTATGGGAAGGAGGAGTGGGGGGTGAATAGGGTAATAGGGCATAGGGCGGGACTTGGGGGAGGACTCAATAAGTGCTGTGTGCATGTATGCCTTTATTACCTGATCTTCATCAAGATGTATGATTACAAGGCACCAATAAAATAAAATAAAATAAAAAAGAAGAGATATGTTTTCAACATAAGGACAGAGAAAGATTGAAAGTAACAGACCATGCAAATACTAGCTGAAAACAAAACAAAAAAGTGTTGGCTTAGCTACCCTATCACCACACTAAGATGTCAAAGCAGCAGCTTTTCTTGAAAACAAATAAAGGGAAAGGGAGGCAGAGGAGAGAGATCCAGAGGGAAGCACACCAAGCGTGTGTGCATGTATGTCCCTATCATTCTATACCTCATCATGATAGATAATTACAGTGCATCAATGAAAGAATAAAAAACAAAACAAAGACAAAATGCTTTGTAATGATGAAGTTGTTACGGGCTAACCTGAGGCCTTAGCCTTAGCGTAAGTAACACCATGTTTCTACCTTCGATGACCCAGCTGCTTATTTGGCTTCTGTAATTTCTGCTTGACTTGTACCTGCAGGAACAGCCCGTTAGGAACCTTTCATCCTTATCACAACCAGGATATAATGCAAGGATCTATCTTTATCACAACCAGGATATGTGTGTAATAGAAAGGGTTGACATGGTTTGTTGAGCTCATGCACAATACTGTTTTGTGGCTTCTGAACATTAGGCTTAGCGACCACCCTTGCTGTGCTACCCTGCTGTGAGAACCTAAACTTTTCACCCTGAGCTTAAGGTTTGTCTGAATAAATGTAGTCCAGAATGACCATTCGATACTGCACTACTTTTGGGTCTGAGTGGTCTTCCCTGGCAGTCCTGCCTCATAACAAAGTCATCAGTCCACCAGGAAATTATAACATATCTCTAATTAAATTAAAGTTGAAAGTGTTAGAAAGAAAAACAAAATCATAAGCCTAAATGAAAATGTTTTTTTCTTCAGTGAGTGATAGAACAAGCAGCAGCAAAAACAAACAAACAAGAATATCAATTTTTACCATAACTGAAATTTTGAGAAAAAATGATTATACTGAATCTTATAATCAAAGATCACAGGTACACTATACAATCTTTTCAGGAACTCACAGAATAAAACTTATTATTGCAAAGAAAAACAAAGGTATTACATATTCCTAAAAATGAAGTAAGAAGCCTTTCTCTGATGTCTGACTCCAGTAGAAATAATCTTAAAATCCATACGACACCATAAAAAGTAGTCGATAGTTTGGAACTTAAAATATACCTCCAAATACATATAGATGAAAAATATATCACAAATAGAAACAAAGGAATTTAAAAGTTGAAACAAATTGTGTAGATTCAGCTAAATATGTGCTAAAATTTAATGTCCTCACTATTTATCATAAGAAATTGAAAAAATACAAAAATTTAAATTAAGAGAAAATACAAGGAAAAAAGTAAAACTAGAATTAATGAATTACTGACAAACATATGATATTAAAAAATCAAAGTAAAAAGTTTAATCTTTTAAAAGATTCATAACACTGCCATATTCTTGGTGGAACTAACCAAGGAACAAAGAAAAATGTAATTAAATAACTTGAAAAAGATGCTTCACTATTTAAAACTCACAAGTTAAGGCTGGCATGATATTTGGGAGGCTGAGATAGGAGAATCACAGGTTTGAAGCTAGCCTCAGTGACTTAATCAGACTCTGTTTCCAAATAAAATAAAACAGGGCTGGGAGTGTAGCTCAGAGGTAGAAGGCATCTGGGTTCCATTCCCAGTACCACACACAAAACAAAACAAAAACACAAGTTATCATGAACAACTACTTGTTAAAATTTTTAAATATTAAATAAAGTGGAAAAATACTCTGGTAGCCAAAAGTGTTAAGTTTTAATGTGCTACCAATGACATCACTTTTAGACAGAAGCCTGGATAGCTTATCAATTGTAAGAGATGGGAGAAACCAGCATGATAATAAAAGAGATGACATTTGTTTTTCTTCTGATTTGGTTCTTTTCCTAGACTTGTCACGCTTCCAATGGCTGCTCTGTCCTCTTTTTCACTTTTCGGGTTTTCATTTGACTATGTTTTTTTTTTCTTCTTTCAGATTTCTCATTAATTAAAACATCTATTTAATAGACATTTATTACTATCTGTATCAAGTAGTGTGCTGGAAGCTAGAGGGGATATTATAAACAAGACCTAGTTCTTTTGCACGGTACTCAAATTTCTAATTGGAGTGAACACAAAAAAAGAAAGAGAAGCATATGTAAGAAGCATGTGTGCTGCTGGAGGATGTGAGAAGGTGACTCCACAAAATGAGGGAAGGACTCACGATGCCTGACCTGCATCCTAGAGGACAAACTCGAACAACAGCAAAGGCACATGGAGAAACAAACTCCCTGCTCAATAAGTGGTATTTTCAAAGACCCAGGAGGGAGAGCAAATATAAAGGTCTGGAGATGTATGCTCTTGCAGGTGACATTTGCTTTAAATATATATCTTAGAACCCTCATCCTGTCAAATGTGCTCACTAAACATTGGATTTTGCTCAGTTGAGCTGGGAATACATTTTGTCTATTTACTGGTCTTTCTAGCTGATCGGCTTCCTCCAGCCTGTGTTCTCTTTGACATCTGTGATATTTTTTTCTTGTGGCATATGGTGGGGAAGGAAACAGATTTACACTTTCCTCTTTGGCAGAAAAAGTCATTTTCTTTTTTGATTCTAAGCTGAAAATATTGCATAATGGCAGTATTTAAATATAGTAAAAAAAAAAAAATCCCTTTCCTCATTCTCCATTTCCCACTTCCCAGCTATTCAAATTTACTTGAATGATGATTATTATCTGGAAGACAAGAAGAATTCAGGACTGTCATCTTCCTCTCTAGAGAAATTTATTAACTTACAGGTTTTTATATTCATTCATTCAAAGAGATATTTACTTTTCTCTCTCTCTCTCTCTCTCTCTCTCTCTCTCTCTCTCTCTCTCTCTCTCTCTCCTCCCTCTCCCCCTGTGGTACGTGGTACTGGGGATTGAATCCAAGGGTATTCTTCCCTTCCAGCCTTATTTTATTTTTTATTTTGGAACAGGGTCTCAGTAAATTGCTGAGGCTGGCCTCGAACCTGTGATCCTCCTGTTTTAGCCTCCCAAATACTGGTATTATAGGTGCGTGTTATCATTCCCAGACTATTTCCCCTCCTTAAGGTAACAAATGGAGACCAGAAGTAAGTTAGATAGTCCTTTAGTTTGAAGAACTCTATCTGATGATCTTGCAAGCTTCATACTGAACTCTTGAGCTCTCTAACTCCAAGAATAAGTTGCGTTAAGAAAGAGTACACATACCTATAATCTACTTGGGAAGCTGAGACAAGAGTATCATAGGTTCCAGCAATTTAATGAGGCCCTCAGCAATTTAGCAAGATCCTATTTTGAAATGAAAGATAAAATAGGGCTGGTGGTGTACCTCAGAGGTACAACATCTCTGGATTCAGTCCCAGTACCACACACAATAAAATAAAATAAAAACAAAAACACTAAAGAATGAGGCTGAGGGTGTGGCTCAGAGATAGAATGCTCCTGGTTCAATCCCCAGTATGAAAAAAAGAAAGAAGGAAGGAAAGAAAAGAAAAAGAAAAAAATTAAAAAGGAAGGAAAACAAAAGAAAAGAAAGAAAGTGAGCCCAGGCAATTAAGCTATTGTATGAAGATGGCTTTAGATATTTGCAATGTTCAGAAAGGTTTTTAAGTTTTATAGAAACTAATAAAGAAGCAACACTTACAATTGGAGTGCTTTGCTACTGCAAATAAGTCTGGAGTCTGAAAATAGAATTCTGTCACAGTTCTTATTAGAATATGAACATCTCTACTTATGTTGACAAGTATTATGGAAGCATTTCCTGTAACTTAATTGATCACTTGAAATGTGCCACATTGGCCTAGGGTTGCTAATCAGAGAAATTCCCCTGAAACTCCCATTGTCCTGCCGAATGTAAGACTTCCAGGTGACCTAATGATAGAATAGAGATTGACAGTACTATTTCCTAAGTAGAAAAGAGTACCAATGAAAGAAATAGGTGCCTGGTTTCCTCTTACTGTCTTGTACTGAAATATGGGGTCTGCCAGACTTTTCATTATGGGAAACTTATTTGTCATTACCTGTCATCCTATGATAGGGCAATTCAGTGTGTAATCAAGTAAGCCTGGGAGTCATTTTTATTTATATATAAAATAGTAAAATACGGTTGTCTTGAGATATAGAGAATGAAAAATCACAAACTTTAGCTGGCAGTCTTTAAGAAATTTATTCATGCATACCCCCATATTTTTGTCTTATTCTTATCTTCAGATAATATTCAATGTCTTGACCTCCAGCAGATAATTCTCCTACCTTCTTTCTGCTAAGTTAGCTGCCTGTCTTTCTTCAAATCAGCTAGGTAGGGTATTCTTATTTCCCTCTGCACATGCCTCTAGGAAAAAAGAAAAAAGATGCACAGCCAAAAATGAATCCAAGACAGAGAAGAAAAGAAACTTCATGATTTCTCAGAACTGTCTTTTGTTTTCCCATCAGTCTTATCCCTGACCTTTAGCTAAAGTCTCAAAGAGAAATACAAGCTTCAACTTGATAATTAAAAACACTGATATATTTATTAATAAATTTTCTTTTATATAGCATTAGTAGTCTAATACTACTTGAAACAGAAAACAATGTTATGACAAAAAATTATGCCATCAAAACAAATAAAGCAAGTTAAAAGTAAATGAGCCTAAGAACAATGTTTTCTTATGGAAGCAGCAGTCTGTTTCACTTTCTATCACCAGTAAATGCAAAAACGTAAACACTTGCCAATATTTACAAAGAAATAAAATAGAAAAAGATCTCAGGCAAGCCTAAAGTTTTTCAATATAATATGTTATATAATATTTTCAAACATGAATTTTTTTCTAGTTTCCCTAATATAATATGCTTTTGAAAGCTAAATCAATAAGATATTTTCTTTTTCTGTCACTAGCAATGCATATCATCAGAATACAGAACAGTGCAACAACTCATTTGGCTCTGCCTAAGCACTTCTGCTCTAAAAGGAAAAAAAAAATGCCCTTCGTTGGATTACAAGAACAAGTATGAATGGAAAATTAAAAGGAAAAATAAGGTCATCTGCCAAGAAGCCTGTTAGGGCAATAGGCTTGTTGTTTTCTGAGCTAGTAAACTCTGGCATCTTCTAAAAGCTCGCCACTTTCCATTATATACAGCATATGGTCAAGTCTGAACATCAGATAGCAACTAGAAGCTGAGAGATTCCTGCAAAGAAATTATACATGGAGGATCTGAGGTCTACAGGGGTACATAGAGGGTTCTATCAGCTTGATTTCAGAAAAGCTGGCAAATGCTTCACAGGCTTTCTCTTATTGTGGCTGCAAGGTTAAAAAAAAAAAGTAGACAATTCATATGCTAAATAGGAAAAACCTGGGTTGTCAGTTGCCTGCATTTGTCTGCCAGAACCTTGAAATTAGGTCATGGCTGCCAGGAAAATTCCTTCCCTGATGGCAGTCTGCATGAACATGTTAACAGACCCAGACAGGGGGAAACACCTCCCCAAGTACTGTAAGTGGTGGGAATGATACACGCTATTAAAATGACATAGATGCACGATTCTCAAGATCTTTCAATATGGAAACAAGAAACAGAGCTCTGAGTTCCACACCTCATTTCCCATCTGCCCTTGAAAAGAAACAAGGAGCAAACCTCTTTTGTCATTTTTCCAGCTATTTTCTCAATCTCCTTGAATATTTAAAGTCTAAGTCTGACTAGGTCATCTAGATTTAATGAGAAAAACTACTGACAATTTTTCAATATACTACATTTTAGAACTCTATGTAAGGGATGAAGGATTTTTTCCTGGTTTTTTTTTTTTTTTTTTTGGTGTACTGGGTATTGAACTCAGAGTCATTCTACCTCCGACCTATACCCCCAGCCCTATTTTTTATTCTTTATTTTTGAAACAGGGTCTCACTAAGTTGCGGAGAGCCTCACTAAGCGAGGCTGGCTGTGAATTCAGATCCTCTAGTCTCAGTCTCCCAAGTACTGTAATTACAAACGTGTGCCACCTCGCCCAGCTGGTATGAAACTTCTGAAAGATGGATGTGTGTGTGTGTGTGTGTGTGTGTGTGTGTGTGTGTGTGTGTGTACACATACACTTTTGTGTAAGGAATAGTGATATAGTCACAAACATGCATAAGATATTATTTAAAGCCTGTGATTTGCTATTTTCCAAACAAGGTTAAGTAGTAAAACTGAAATCTGTAAAAGTGATTTGCTAACATTTCATAGACTTTGGCAATTAAATAGTCTTTTATTCCTTAATTAATAATAATGGATGAATTGAGGACAAGAATTTCTTTCCTTTCAAAAAGAGAATCGGTATGTAATGGTGGAAAGACCATCAGCAAAAAGGTCAGAAATAAGAATTTAAATTATGCTTTAATTATTCATTTGCTTTTTAACCATAGGCCTCAGTTTATTCATCTATAACTTAGTCATAAATAGTTAGAAACATGATTTCTATACTGACTTAAACCTGTAAAGTATCTAAGTTATTTTATTTGAAAATAATGAAAAAAATGAAACTCATAGCATTTAGGTGCATTATTAATTCATAAACAGTTATATGATAATCATTTGTATTATGTCCGATGAGAGTTAACAACCACAGCAATGATAGTTAAATGTGACTTTCAAAATATAGAAGTCAGTCAGATCAAGCAGGACTTTGGATTTCAACACTCTTTCTTTGGCCTCAGTAATTTATTGCACTTGTTTCTCTGTACAGAAGTAGAGAATCTACTGTTGGGGTGGAGGGTATAGAGGGAATGGCTTTTTTAGCTTAATAAAAGGCCTTTGCATCTGTACAAGATAGAGAGCTGTTGAATACATAGGTATTTGCATTGATTAGGACCACAAATTGTGAATCTGAAAATTCTCATGATGTATATGTCAAAGCATAAAATTCTGATTGAGGCTCTTAGGTGGCCTCTGTTCTATAAATTGACATGTTTTAGAGTAATTCCAAGGTTTGCAGGATTTTAGCAACAACCTGAATGTAATCATCCTAAATGGTAGTCCACAGTGCAGTCTTACTGGAGTAATACCATGGTAGCTCTCATTACACCAAAGAAGCCCTTAGTGTCTCTGGAGTCAATAACATACAGTCCGAACAAAACACCTTTAATGTAGAGTTTTATTCATCAAACACTAGTGGCTCAGAAAAGAGAGACCTGATTACATATGAAATAATTATCTATAGACTACAGACAGAAAGCTTAAATCTGGGACCACTTCATAGCCTGAAGAGAATTTCTAAACTTCCTAAATAGGTTTTTCATTTTATTATTCTTTGGATTTTTCTCCCTGAGAAAATTACTGAATGTGAACCATAGTTAGCAAAGTATTTTCTCATTCTTCCAACTCTTCATCCCAATATTGGAAAAGAGTAGAAGTCAAACATCATTTCCCCCAGAACACCTAAATCTGACAGTGTTATCTAGATTTTTATTTTCATATTGTGTTTGTGAAAGACCATTATTTGGTCTTACTTAATACAGACCCTTATTGTGAATATTTCAAACTTCCCCAGTGAGGGGATTTCCAAAGTTCTCTTCCTCCTGTTGTCTCTTCCCTAAGTACTTGCCCAAACTCTCCTTTCTGAGAAGCACAGCCTCTGAGTACGTGCAGCAGGCTCCGTTTCCAGGGGTGATGACTGGGTTTGAAATGGGATAACTCTGACCCCACAGTATGTGGTGAAGAGAAACAACTGAAAGGAACATCTGAAACTAGAACTGGAAACCTTATAGAAATAATTATTCCAGAAGTGTTGGGTAGATGTGTAACCACTAAAACTCACTGTGAGATAAACCAGTATTCATGGGTTTGGAATGCCAAGTGAAAGAGCCTGAAAAAAAATAAAAGGGTTGATCAAAGGATACTAAATTGCAGTTAGATATGAGGAAGAGGTTCTGGCATGCTATGGTACAAGAGGGTGACAATAGATGACAATAATACACTGTGTTTAAAAAAAAAAAAAAACTAGAAGAAAGGATTTTGAGTTTTAACCATAAAAGGATAATGTTTAACCTGATTTAAACATTATACACAGTAAACATGTATCTAACATCACATATTACCCCATTAATATGTGTAATTTTTATGTTCTTATATATCAGTTAAATTTAATTTTAAAAAAGCAAAAAGTAAAAAAGTATAAAAATGTGTGGTTGCATAGATGTTGGTCAAAGGATACAACATTTCAGTTATGTAGGAAGAAAAACTTCAAGAGATCTATTGTACAACATGGTGTCTGTAGTTAACAATGTATAGTATTGTATTCTTAAAAAATTGCTGATAGTAGATTTTAAGTGTTCTCACTACACACAAAAAAGATAAGTATGTGAGCTAATGCATATGCTAATTAGCTCAACTTAGCCATTGCATAATATATATCTATCTAAAAACATCATTTTGTGTATAATAAGTACATTAATTTTTTACCAATAATAAATAAGTAAATAAATGAACAAATGAATAAATTTAACACAAACATATGCTGGAGGCCTTCTTTTCTTCATTCATTCTTTCTTTTCTTTCTTCTTCATGGAATTCCATTTCCTTCACCATGGATATGGATGAGTTTCAGTGACATAACCATAATGAGGAACTTTTTAATTTGTCACCTCTAGGAACTACTATATAAGCAATGACTTTAATAGACACCTAAGACTTTTTCCCTATCACATATACTTTTACATCCTATAATTTGTCTGCTTCTGACCACAGATGCCAAGATCTGTTTGTGCCAGATTACTGTGCTATTCAGGGCCCAATATTCCTAGGAGTGTAATACAGGATGACTATGGTAATTAATATTTTATTTATAAACATCTCTTATGATGGACTTAAGGACAAATTGAAGAAATAATCAGTAGATGATAGCACAGTTTTTGGGATTTCTATCTGATGGGATGATCATGAGTTACTTGCAAAATTTCTCAAACTTATTTGGTTTAATAATAATCAGTGCCCCTCTGGAAAGTTATATTCTTTAAGGGAGTGTAATGAAAGATGCAGTCATAAATTTGTGTTCTTTCATGTATCTATAATCTTGCACATCCCAGGAGTGGCATTGCCAACTTTAAGAACCTGTGAGTGAGTCTGTGCCAATTTCCAAGCAGTTTGTAGGTCCTGTACTAGTCTCTGATTTTACTCATCAATAACTCAAGTAAGGACTCAGTGACCTACCATACTTAGTGACATAACAAAGCTGGTTCAAACAGGATAAATTTAATAAGAATAAATATATATTATATATGTGAGTACAATTATTTTCAAAATTACTAGATAAAATATGTAAGTAGAGCAACATATAATTTCAAAAATGAGTATTTAAGGTATCAATCATAAAATGTGTTGCTCATCTAACAAAGTACATTTTCAAATATTACTTATTTGACTTTACTTCTCCACTCAAAACTGTGAGTTAAGCAATTAATGGTTAAGAAAACAGAGCTATGCTCCCAGGTGATTAGATAAGGAATGAATAATTTATGAGCCAAGAGTCCTCATTGTTCACTAAAGATATCTTTGGGGACATTCAAGAATGAGAGGAGGAGAGCACATGTGTGTTCTGTGAAATTTGTATATCTTGGTCAGTTAAGACTTTTGTAATCAACTCTATTTGGTGTCAAATCAATGAAATGATATGCATTTCATTTTATTTGTTGAAGATTTTATTTGGACAACCTGAAAGTCTCAAGGTGCTGGTGAGCCAAAAAGTATGTAAAATGAAGTGTGCAACTCTTTCTCTTCAATTCTCCTCCTCCTCCTCCTCCTCCTCCTCCTCCTCCTC
>PVLC010032949.1:0-17850 GCA_004027655.1 Graphiurus murinus | reverse complement strand
CCTTGAGATTTCACCTAACTCCAATCAGAATGGCAACTATCAAGAACACAAACAACAACAAATGCTGGCGAGGGTGTGGAGAAGTGGGAACCCTAATACATTGTTGGTGGGATTGCAAATTAGTGCAACCACTTTGGAAAACAGTATGGAGGATCCTCAGACGAATGGGAATGATCCTACCATATGATCCAGCAATCCCCCTACTGGGTATCTACCCAAAAGAAAGGAAACCAAACTATCAAACCAACACATGTGTATCTATGTTTATAGCTGCACAGTTTACAATTGCCAAACTATGGAACCAGCCAAGATGTCCAACAACAGATGAATGGATTACAAAACTATGGGATATGTACACAATGGAATTTTACTCAGCCATAAAGAAGAACAAAATCAAGTTATTTGCAAGGAAATGGAGGGAACTGGAAAACATTATGTTAAGTGAGATTAGTCAGTCACTAAAAGTTAAAAATCAAATGCTCTCCCTAATATGTGGAAGCTAGGGAGAAAATGGGACATAAGAGGGACTCCAGGTGAAGGAGAATTCTTAGGTGAACAAAAAATTTGACTTAATGGAAGGTAATGGGAGGAGAGGGGACACCCTAATGAGCATGATGTACTTACAAGATCACATCAAAGTCAATCACTAAACTGACCAGGAGATAGGGGGAGGATGGGTGGGAATTGAGGAAGGGTTAATGAGAAATATGTGCATAGATGTCTTTACCTGTACTAGCTTGTACCCAACAAAAATGTGTGATTAACCCTGTTGTACCCAAGAAATGTATAAAAATCCATGCTAAAAAAAAAAATTAAAAAAAAATTTATTTTTTATCTTCAAAGAACAAACTCCTTTCTTCTTTTTCCAAGATAATCATCATTAACTTAGAAAATGGTCATAGAATACATCTTCAAAGTATTTCCCTTTAACGGGAAACTTAGCTTTATAGAATCTAAACATTAAAAGGTAAAAAAAAAAAAATTCTATTTTGTTGCCATCATTACACAAAATGGAATCTAGCAAAAGTCAAGGAAATCCATTCATACTTCAGGTCCTTCTCCTCCAGGAACCAGCATTGTTATGTTATTTCCATTTAGGAAAATATGATCTAATTTAGTAATCCTTCTTCCTTCTGGTGTGATTTCAAATTCTGTGACATCTTCCAGCACCCTATTGACAAAGTCATCAAATCCTAAAAGTGTACCAACAATTTCCTTATCACTCTTCATCACAATGTGAATTCTTGATCCTATACACTTATCCACAAGCTCCAGCGGCAGCAGCTGCGAAGGGTTGGTGGTAGCGTTCGCCGCCATGGCCAAGCCGGAAGTGGCCCGCCAACTCATTTTTTTTTTTTTTACTTACTTGACCAATATTTTTTTTTCTTTTTCAAAAAAGTGTGCCAAATTTTCAAAATCCTTTTTTTCTCTCTTTTTTGCAGTGTTTCAAGATAATTCTGTAAGCAAAGCGTGTTTTCTTTCTTCTGGTGACAACCCAAATGGCATGTCATTTTTGATATTTTCTTAACATGAATAAAGAGCAGCTATTTTTTACATCTCATCTGATATTTAAGAGAAAACAAGCCAGATTTTATAATAATTTGCTCGTATTGGTCTATTGAGCACATCCCTTCTGTGGTTTTCTTTAACAAAGACAGTGGTAATTCTACAGCTTTGTTTTGATTTTATAAGATCTACATGAGAAAAATTATAACCCCTTGATGAAAGAATTCACAGCTCTAAGTCAATGAAGAGTTTCTCTAAGTACATATATAGAAAGATTGAATATTGTGAAAATGTCAGTTCTTCTCTACTTGATTTATAGATTCAGTGCATTACCTATCAAAATCCCTGCAGGCTATTCTCTGGATACTGAAAATCTGATTCCAAGGTTTTCCAAGGTTTATATGGAAAGGCAAAAGACCTAGATTATCAAAAAAAAATTTTTTTTTGAAGAACAGGTTTGGAGAAGTGACACGACATGGATTCAAGACATGCTGTGAAGACACCTGGACCAAGTCAGTGTGGTATTGGTGAAGGAACTGAGAAGCAGATCAAGGGAACTTACTAAAGGGCCAAGAAATGGACCCATACACACAGAGTCAGCTGTTTGTTGACATAGGAGCAAAGGTAATCCAATAGGAAAAAAAAAAAAAAAAAAAGACAGTGTTTTCAGTGAATAGTGCTGGAATAACCAGATATTCACATGCAAAAATATGAATCTAAATTCAAACCTTAAGCTTTGACAAATATGAAGTCAAAATGGATCATCAACCTAAATGTAAAGTGCAAAACTATAAAACTCAGAATATGAATCAGAACATATTTAGGTAACCTTGGTTTTAGTGATGACTTATTAACTACAACAACCAAAGCATGATCTATGAAAAAAATGAATAAGTAAGTCTTTTTTAAAATAAAAAATTCTGTATCGTAAAAATCACTTAAGAAAATAAAATGACAAGCCAAAGATTTGGAGCTGGTATATAAAATAAACAAAGAGAATTTCAAATTCAATAAGATGAAATCAAACAGCCCATTTAAAAATAAGTAAGAGATCTAAACAGACCCTTCACCTAAGAAGATACACAGAATAGAAAATAAGCACATAAAAAGGTTCTCCACATCATATGTCATCAGAGAAAAAAATTAAAGTGACAGTGAGATACCACTGCAAACCTATTGGAAGGGCCCAAACCCCAGACACTGACAACACCAGACGCTGGAGGACGTGGGGCAACAGGAGCGCTCACCTGTTGCCAATGGGAAACAAAATGGCACGGCCACTTCGGAAGACAGTTTGACAGTTTCTTATAACACTGAACATATTCAGCCATATGATTCAGCAAGTACACTCCCTGATATTTACCCACAGGAGTTTTCAACCTTATGTCCACATGAAAACCTGCACACAGGTGTTGATAGCAGGGTTTGTTTTTTTTTTTTTAACTCATAATGGCAATATTTGGAAACAACCCAGATGTTCTTCAATAGCTGAGTGGATCAAAGAAAACCTTAAGTTGGGTGCAGTGGTGCCCACCTGTAATCCCAGAACTTGGGAGGCCAGGACAGGAGGACCTCAAGTTCCAGGCCAGCCTGGGCAACTTAGCAAAATTCTGTCTCAAGAATAAAAAATAAAAAGGGTTGGAGTGCAGCTCAGAGGTAGTATGGGTTCAATCTCCAGTATGAAAATGAAAAGAGAAGCAACTCTAGTATGCACAGAGAATGGAGTATTGCACAATGGTAAACAGAAATGGGCTAGCGAGGTGCGAAGACACTGGTGTACTGTGTGCTTCCTAGTGTACGACGTCCTGCAAAAGGCTAACTATGGAGATAGGATGCGCACTGTGCTTCCCAGGGCCTTGGAGGCGGGAGCAGGGAAGGGATGGTGCTCGGAGGACTGAGGACAGTGAAGTATTCTGTGGGATCCGAGAATGGTGGATGTAAGTCATCATGCATGTCTCATAATTCATAGAATGTTCAACACAGAGTGAAGCCTAATGTAAATCTGGAGTTTAGTTAAGAGTAATGGGTTAATATTGGCTCATTAATTAGAACCAATGTATCATTAGGAGATGTTAATAATAAGAGGAGACTCCTGCAAGCAATGTTTGCTCCCACCTACTCCTTTCATAGATGCGAGCTGGGAATGTACAGTGACCTGTTCATGCTCCCCTATCCTACTCTCTCTCACTTGGCGTGCAGGGCTCTTTCTTCTCCTCAAAAAACCACTCCAGCAGAACCACCTGGCTGGTAGTATTCCGTCTACACCAGGCCTCTCTATGCCTCTGTTTATTTGTTCCGAATGGAGAGAAGAAATAAGTGTTAAGGCCAGTTTCATGTTAGGATTCCCAACTCTTAAAGGAAGAAGCAAAGACTCCCAGCGCAGTGTTCTGAGGTATGATTCATGCTAACAATTTAAGCCCCTGCCACAAATTCCAAAGGCACTGACTGAGAGAGATGGCAGAGTCATGAGCGCTTGGACTTGCCTCCCTCCCTGTGAATTTCAGATTTAATGACTACACCTACCGCAGTCCTACATTGGCCATGTGGAGCCTTTCACTTAAAGGAATTAGAAAGCCAGAATGTTGAATACATTTCGAGGTGTCTGTCTTCAATCACAGGAGCCCTTCTGTGCGCTGGCGGTAATGAGATCTAAATCCAGGAGCCACGGTGCGTCTTCTGTGAACACCATCCCCCTCACAGTTCTTCCTGAGATGAGAAGCAGAAGGCTGCTTCGCGCCTGGCTGCCTATCAAAGGAAGCAATTTTCATAAGTCCGTAGCTGCGCACAATGGTAATCGCTTCTTGCATTTCTGAGCCCTGCAGTATCTGGAGCAGCAGCTGGCGGGGGAGAGCTTGTAAGAGTGGGTCTATCCTCCTACCTGCCGCTAATCAGGGTGCAACTGTGAAATCATATTCTCACATTCTTCTCAGAGCCAATGAATCCCCAGAAAAAACACTAGAGTCCCTCCCAGTCTAGGAATCAAGTAAATAGCCAATTTTATCAGCCAGCTGTTAGTGGTATTGCTTGAGTTACAAGTAGCTCATTAGCAGAAATGATAAAGCTAGGAATTTGGCTTTTGGGGAGAAAAAAGACATGCTTTAAGTAATTTCTGCCTTTTACTTTACTTAATTATATAGAAGTATATGTAAATAATATATTATAATAATATACTAATTACATATACTTGTATATTATATTACACATTATATTATTTTATATATCATATTAATATATACTAGGATATGTTGATATCACATATATAATTGTCATCATTAATTTGTATTCTATTAAAATTTCTATTTATTTTATGCTAATTATTTAATGCTATTTTGATTATTTTATAAATATTATTTAATATTTTAATTATGTATAGTTTATTTAACCATATGGCTATAGTTATATATCATAAATCATAATGAATATAATACTAGTTGTAATTAATTTATAATATCAATTAAGATATTAATACAGAATATATAATATATATCCACCTTTTCAGGGACAAGATGAAGTGGGGAGATCTTTTTTTGAATCTTACAACTGCACTAAATGAAACTTACAGTGCATCTAAAAGGAGTTCAGCTGAATCTTAGAACTACACTAAAGGAAACTTACAGTGCATCTAAAAAGAGTTCAGCTGCACAACTGTTGTCTCATGAAATGGAAAAAAAAAAAAGGTGACTGCCACACAGTAAAAACTGTCCCTGAGCCAGGCATGGTAGCACAAGCCTGTAATCCCAGCTCTTGGGAGCCTGAGACATCAGTATGGCAGGTCCGAGACCAGCCTCAGCAATTTAGTGAGACTGTCAGCAACCTAATGAGATCCTGTTTCAAAATAATACGTTCTTTAAAAGGGCTGGTGGGTGATGTAGCTCAGAGGTAAAATGTCCCTGAGTTCCATTCCCAGTACAAAAAACAAACAAACAAACAAACAAATAAACCCAAACAAAACAAAACTGTCTCTGGGGCTGGGAATGTGGCTCAGTGATAGAGTACTTCCCCAGCCTGTGTGAGGCCTTAGGTTGCATTCCCAGAAACTTAAAAAAAAAAAGACATTGGCTGACATTTATTCCTCCATCATTTTTTTCCAGTTCACACATCCTCCCCTTTCTCTCCCACAATGATTACTATGTGAAATTTAATTATGTTGTCTTACCATCACAGAAACAGAATTTTAGGTTTAAAAAATCCTTCCCATCATGAGATCTATATCCTTTTTAAATAGAAGGAGCCCCAGGGCTATTAAGGGTTAGCACTGTTGAATTGAGGAGCTGTGGGAGCCAGATCCTGGGTCTAGCCTAGGCTCTGCTGTCTTGGACATGGGAATTCAGGTCTTCCCCATGGGGAAGATATACCCATGTTTGTAGCAGCAAAATTCACAATAGCCAAGTTATAGCTTTGTTATTTTAATTTAAAATTTTCTTCAAGTGTTACTACCTGCATTAATCCATTCTACATTGCTATGACAACATATGGGAGACTGGATAATTTATAAAGTAAGGAGGTTTATCTTGCCAGCAGATTTAGAGGCTGACAGTCTAAACATGGCATGGGCTCTGGGTGCCACCCCCAGCCCAAACATCAGGGTGGATTTCACCACAGTGGAAGGGAGAGCTGTCTCCTGGTGAGACAGGATGCCAGAGAGTAGGGAGGGGTCCTTGGGCACATTCTTTTATTACAACTCACTCTCTCAGGAAACAGAGGTTTCTGTGAGAACTTCCTTAATCTCTTCCAAGGGCCAGCATCTTACCTGAGCACCTCCCACTGGGACTGTCCTCTCAAAGTTGTCACTACCTCAACACCATCACACAGGGGACCAGCCTCCAACACGTGAGGCCTTGGGAGACACACTGCATTCAAATTATGCCACTGCCAGAGCAGTGTGATAGGACAATGGGGGACATTCTGGTGTGTTCTTATCCACCCAGAAAAAGTCCCATCAGAATCATAAGAATATGGTAGTATTTTACTGAGAAACCATTTCATATCTAAACACAAAGTTTCTACTAAGAGTCTGAGCTGAGAGACATTCAATGAGATGATGAACATGATTAAAAGAATGTTTGCCAGGTGAGGTGCACACCTCTGCAATCCAAGGCCTGGGGAGGTTGAGACAGGAGGATCTCAGGCTTGAGGCCAGACTCGGTGACTTAGTGGGCCCTCAGGAAGTTAGGTAGATACTGTTTCAAAATAAAAAAAAAATGGGGATGGAGGTGTAGTTTAGAGGTAGAATACCCTTGAATTCAATCCCTAGGACCACACAAAAAAAGAGAAAGGTAGGAAGGAAGGAAGGAAGGAAAGAAGGAAGAAAGGAATCCTAACATATGCTTTGATCAAGACATCTGGTTATAACTTAGATAAAATTTATTTCAAATTAAAATAATGATTATTTTCATAGGGGGTAGATATATGTGTTATAAGTGGTAGGAAATTCACACCTCAAATGTTAAGAAATAGTAACATTTTCAAAAGTTCCATGCCAGCCTAGATTATTGTTAGGCAAACACCCTTTTGGTTTGAGTGAAATCTTATCCGAGAACAGAAGTTTAAGAAAACAAGAATACTTTAAAAACGAAAATATGACATGCTCTCCCCCAAATAGTTAATAATTTGTTAGAAATAATTTCCCTTCCTTCCTTCCTTCCTTCTTTCCTTCCTTCCTTCCTTCCTTCCTTCCTTCCTTCCTTCCTTCCTTCCTTCCTTCCTTCCTTCCTTCCTTTCCTCCCTCCCTCCCTCCCTCCCTCCCTTCCTCCTTTCATTTTGTTCTGGGGATTGAACCCAGGGTGTTTTACCTTCGAGATGCACCCCCAGCCCTTTTTATTTTTTATCTTGAAACAGGGTCTTGTGAAGTGCAGAGGCTGTCCTCAAACCTGTGATCTTCCTGTCTCAGTGCATACCACTGTGCCCAGCTAGAAGTAATTTTTATACAAGCATAAAGTGACTACTATTTAAATTCTTTCCAGTAGCTTCTGAAGATGTATTACTTCACAGGGGGAAAGAGTTAGAATTTCCATAAATGTAAAGGGTAAGAATTCCCTGTGTTATTTTATACTGACTAATTAATTCATCCAGAGGTAAGAAACTTATTTTTCATTATTGTTACTTAGAGATTTTCACTCCGATCCCCACTGTCATCCTGTCTCAAACACAGCATAATGTCATCTGTGAGTCACTAAATGTCCCGCTTGGAGAGACTTTGAGCCGTTCAGTGTCAGACTCACCTGGGGGAGGAAAGGCGGCCACCTCAGCAGGGCGATTCGTCTTCTGAGTAAGTGGCTCTGAAGCAGAGAGAATGTCACCGATAGCAGCTTCTACTTTGTCCTAATTGGAAATTGTGCACAATTTTTAAACTCTTCTCGACACATTTTTTTTTTTTCTGAAATAACCTTACATTTTTTTGTTTTTCTTTTCTTTGACAACTTGAATCAAGAGGCAAGCTACATGCCTTGCTTCAATTTCTTGTGCTGCTAATAAGGTTCACAGCTGTGACTGTCCTCCTGGAACAAAAGTCATCTGGATGAAGGATGGAAATCCTTCTCTTACTAAGTCGTATTTATCATTAAGTTACAAGTCTACGGTATTTGATTTATTGGGGTTTTTAAAAACAGAATTTTAGCTAACCATTTTATAGACAAACCCAACCATTTCTCCTACTCAAAGCCACTCAGGTGTTTCTGTCTGAACTTCAATGTAAAACCACCATTCAGTATTTATCTGTTTTTACATATTCATTTTTAAGGGATGTGGCTTGTTCCTTAGCTCAGATGACATACGATTTTCACATTGTAATGATGGCAATTTAACAATAAAAACTCCATCTTAAAGGGAACAATTTCCAGACAATGTATTTCATTCCACATTTCAAAGATTAAATCTCTTGATGACAAATCTTATTTTAAAAACTCATTTTGAGTTTCAAATTCCCCCACTTAGTCATGTAGACAAACATAAATTATTATTTTGCAATATAACAAAGGAAAAATAGAGGTTAAAAAGAAATTTTAAAATCATTTTTCAAAAGTGTTTTGGGCTCTGCTGTTAGTAAAACATCTCAAATACCTACTCTCTCAAGCTTAGCATGCCCATGTGTATAACATAGACATCAAGGTTTCCGCAACACTGGGGTCAGAGTCTGAAAACACGAGAAAAGGACAGAAGCCAAGTCTATGGTCATCACCTCTCCTCTCACCCCAAACCAGTGACCACTCTCAAAGTCACAGGCTCACAGATGACTCCCATCTTTGCAGGTAAGCAACCGAACAGCCATTCAGAGTCCTCTTTTCCTCACATTTGTGTGTGTGTGTGTGTGTATGTATGTATGTATATAAGTATGATGTATGTATGCATTATTTTTGGTACTGGGGCTTGAATCCATTGCCATTCTACCTCTGAGCTACACCTGCATCCCTATTTTATTTTTTGTTTTGAAAGAGATTTTGCTAAGTTGCTGAGGGTCTCACTAAATTGCTGAGGCTGGCCTCAAACCTGCAATCCTCCTGTCTCAGCCTCCCCAGTACTGGGAATACAGGCATGCACCACCAGGTCCGTCACATTCATGTCTATTTAGTCACAAGTCAATTTTACCTTAAGAATTTATCTGCATTCACTCTATAACTACCATCAACCCCACAGTTGTGGTGCCACATGATGTGTCCAGTCAGTGTCCCCATCTTCTCTTGATGCCTCCTAGTCTATTCTCTCAATGAATCAAAGTCATCTTTGACATGGGTCATCCCAAGGTTTAAAACAGTTCCAGCAGGTGACCAGCGCTCCAGGGCTGCCCAGGGCTCACTGCCACAGTTCCGAACTTAAATGTCCCCATAGGCCTCTGTGCATGGGATGAAACCGTTAGGAAGTGGGGCAGTGGCAGGAAGTTAGGCCGTCCCCTTGAAGCCGTCACGGACCTGGCCCTCCCCTCCTGGCTGCCCAGCTGCAGAGAGGTGAGGATGCTCCCCACTCGGTGTCCCCTGCACCAGCCACAGGGCAGCACAGCCACAGCTGGCACCTCCAGAACGCTCTCAAGCTGGTGGTCGCAGGCGGTGCCTTGTCACAGTAATGCGAGGCTCACAAACCTGCAATCATTCTAACGCCCAGAGAGAAAGTCCAAATATTGAACGAAGTCTCCAAAGCTGCGAGAGCCCTCTCCACGTCTGCAGACCTTCAGCAGCTGGGGCTCGCCCGTCCCTCCACCCCGCTACCCAGCCTCCCCACAGCCTCAACACACAGCCATCTCCTGCCACAGCACACACACCGAGCCAGTTCTGCTTCTCAATCCCTCTTGTTAGTTTATTTTTATTTTTATTCCCAATTTATTTATTTTTGGTACTGATGATTGAGCCCAAGTGCATTTTACCTCCAAGGTACACTCTCAGTACTTTTCTTTTTTTTTTTTTTTGTGGTACTGAGGATTGAACTCAGGGGAATGCTACCTCCAAGCTATACCCCAAGCCCTATTTTTTATTCTTTATTTTGAAACAAGGTCTCATTGAATTGCTGAGGCTGGCCTCAAACCTGCGATCCTCCTGTCTCAGCCTCTTGAGGACTGGGATTATGATCATGCGCCGCTGCATTCGGCTTCATTCCTTCTTCCACAAACCTCTCTGGCTAACTGTGCCTCATCCTTCAGATACCAGCTCAAATGTCAGTCCTTGCAGAAGCTACTCTGGCACCCTAGAGTAAGTGAGACCCCTCTATTCGTGCTTCCAAGTAATCATATCTCTCTACTTTAATTTTGCCACTATTTATGTATTTGATTAGTGTAGCTCTCTTACAGAAGACTAAGTGCTCCTTGAGGTCAAACCCATGTCTATTCTGTGCAGCCTTTTGTCCCAAGTATCACGCTAATCCAAACACTTGCTGAAAAACAGGGGAATAGCTGTTGACCCACACTGGGTGTGGCAATCTTCCTGATGACAAGGACGTAGTTATCAACGTCTCTGCTCCCAAGGAGCAATATTCCAGTGAGATCATTATAAATAAAACCATAAATACATATAGGTCACTGTGGAGAAACAAAGGCAGGTCTGTGAGTGAGAGTAACCCCCTGGCTGGGGACTTGAGCCTTCTCTAGACTGGTCATAGAAGGTTGTAAGCTGCAGGCCAGATCACAAAAGGTCTTTAAAACTATGAAATAAGAGAATTTGATCCTGAGTGATATGCATATTTCTTTTGAAAAGATTTGTAGTCAGGTGTGGTGGCACATGCCTGTAATCCCAGTACATGGGGAGCTGAGGCAGGAGGATCTTAGGTTGGAGGCCATCCTCAGCAACCTAGGGAGACCCTTAGCAAGTTAGTGAGACTTTATTTAAAAACAAAATGGCTAGGGGTATAATTTGGAGGCAGAATGCCCCTGAGTTCAATCCCCAGCACCACACACACACATATACAAAAAAAAAAAAAGGAAGACATGATTTGTTGTCTTAAAAAGAACATTCAGAGCCTGGTGGGGTGGTACGTGCTTATAATCCCAGTACTTGGGAGGCTGAGACAGGAGGATTGAAGGTTCAAGACCATCCTCAGCAATTCAGGAAGAACCTGTTTCAAAATAAACAAAATTGGGCTGGGAGTTTAGCTCTGAGGTAGAATACTCCTAAATTTAATCCCTGGTACCACAGGGTGGTGGTCGGGGGGGAGAAAATTCAGGTTATTCTTTTGGGAATTTTTCTCAGAGACTGATAATAGCAAGATTACTCTGAGGCTATTGTAACAATCCTGATGAAAGAATTTGGATTCTACATACTTTTCTTTTTTTTTTTTTTTTTTTTGGTTTGGTGTGTGTGTGTGTGTGTGTGTGTGTGTGTGTGTGTGTGTGTGCGTGTGTGTTACAGAGGATTGAACCTAGGGGTACTCTGCCCTGAGCTACATCTATAACCCTTTATGTTTTATTTGGAGACAGTGTCTCACTAAGTTGCCCAGACTGGCCTCAAATTTGTGATTCTCCTATCTCAACCTCCCAAGGAATGAGATTACAGGTGTGCACTGCCACACTCTGCTTCTGCACAGATTTTTAAGATAGATCCTCTAGAGTAAACTGAGGGAGCAATTGGGAGGCATGAAAGATTAAAGAGTCAACATTGACTTAGGATTTTTAGTAAGATTTTTTGTTGTGGCCAATAGCATGGAGTTGACGTTAATCAATCATGGGAAGTCTGGGTGAGGTTCAGGTGTGATGGGAGGGAGGCAGGGGCAATGCGGGCTCCATCCCAGTGAGTGAATGAGTGAACTGTACAGGAAAAAAGCATCTGAGGTTTCTCCATGTATGAGGACACCAAACAATAAACATGAGAACTCATCATTTTGCGTAGTGCCAGTGGCCCGAGGGAAGGGTAGCAAGAGGGTGTGTGCACTGAAATCGTGACACTGCGCAATGAAAAAGTGAACATTCACAGTGAAATAGAGGATTCGCCATAGTGACTTACAAGAAATAAAGTGATTTCTCTGCCACCTGTCTCTTTGAATGCGTAGACAATACACATATTATTCCGCTATCCTTACTCTATTTCTTTAAACTGAAAACAACCTTTGCCAAAGACCTCACACCTGTTATGTACCTAGCTCATGCATTCCTCAGTTCTCCAACTATTTTCTTTTCCGAATTTTATTTGTTTATTTTTTGGAACTAGGGATTAAACCCAGAGGGATTCTACCTCCAAAATATACCATCAGGCCTTTATTTTTAAACTTTTAAAAATTATTTTGAAACAGGGTTTTGCTAAATTGCTGAGGGTCTCACTAAATTGCTGAGGTTGGCCTCGAACCTCCTGTCTCAGCCTTCCAAGTACTTGGATTACACGCATGCACCATCATAACCAGCTATAAATTATTATTATTATTTTTTAATTTTTGTGGTGTTGGGTGCTAAACCCAGGGCCTTACACATGCTAGGCAAGCACTGAGCTTCACCTCAGTCCCTCTCCAGCTATTTTAACCTATCCTCACATTTTTGCCACTAATGCAGAGTCAAAGCCATTGCTCTCAACACACCTTACACAATCCCATCTCCAAGGATTGACCAGTATCCCTCTCCACCCACATACAGAACATCTTTTCTCCCCCTTCTCTTTGCAGAGTCCTCAGTGGTGAGCTGGAGCTGGCTGGCATCTGATTGCCAAAGCCACTGTTACTTAGAATGTCACTGGCCAGGGATTACCCAGGATCTTTATAATGGAAGCTAAAATCAGCCAATGCTACACATCAGGACTCCCTTCCCTTCCCATCACAGAGGCCATTCAGCCGCACATGCTAGACTTGTTCCTTGAAACCCAGCCCTTTACTCTCAGTGCAGATTCACACACATTGCTGGTGGCATGCCACACAGGTGTAGCTGCTGTGACCTTTATAGTAATGGAGACAACAGGGGAATTTGTCTGTCTCAGCCTGAAAAACTACTCCCTTTAATATTTAAAAATTTTTTATTAATAGCTTTTTCGAGCTATACCCTAAGCCCTATTTTTTGTTCTCTATTTTGAAATAGGGTCTCACTACATTGCGGAGGGCCTCACTGAGTAGCTGAGTCTGGCCGCGAACCTGTGATCCTCCTGTCTCAGCCTCCCAAATACTGGGATTATTTATGTAAAATTTAGATGAAAGAAATTACACATATATAACGTATACAATTCCACAAGCTTTGACACATGCATACACCTAGGAAACCACGGCCGCAATCAAGATAAGGCGCAGGTTCACCACCCCCTGAAGTTCCCTTGCGCCCTCTGCAGCCCCTGCCCCACCCTACCTGTCCCCAACTATCCCCAGGCAACTCGTGGTACAAATTCTGCCACTCTACATTAGTTTGAATTTTCTATAATTTTATGAACATACACTCTTACAATGTGCTCTTTTGTTTCTTTTTTCACTTCGTGTGTTTATTTTGAGATTCGTTCATGTTGCTGCAGGTATTAATCGTTTATTCATTTTTAACGCTGATGGATATTCCACTGGAGAGATATACTGTGGTTATTTATCCATTCACTGGTTAATGTACACTTGGGCTGCTTCCATTTTTTTTGGTTATTAAAAATGAAGCTGCTTTTAACATCTGTGAGTAGATCGAGCTTGCTTGATGTTGTTGTCCTGTATTTTTAGTGCTTTGTCATCTCGGTGCCTCACTGACCCTGGAGTGACCCCTCCTCTCAGGATTGCATAATTCCTAGGCATCCAGAAGTGAGGTACCTTTCATACGCAGGTCAATCCAGAGTCCTTCAAACCACCACTTATTTTATTGAGTTCTTATACCTTGGGCCACCTGCTTCTTCCCTGTACCACTGTGGTACCTTCCCCGAATCAGGTACCAGACAGCTAGGAACAGCCACACTGCAGAACCTGCTGAAATGATTCCAGCTAGCCTATCCGAAAGCTCCTGGCTCTCTCTCATCCTTCAGTCCCATGGTAGCTACCAAGAGGCTTTTGCCACAGCCTCCCTCTCCTTCTGCCTCCTGACTTTCCTGTGCTTCTCTACTGGGTCTCTGTTCTCTTTGAATCCATGAGTATACTGAGCTACTTTTTCAATGGTGCTCACCTCCTGGTCTGCTGACCTTGCCACACCTTGATAATAATAATAATAATAATAATAATAATAATAATAATAATAATAATAATAATAATAAAGCTTGTATTTCAAGCCTGGTGTGGTAATGCACATGTGTAATTCCAGTATGTGGGAGGCTGAGTCAGAAGGATCATAGGATTGAGGCCAGCCTCAGCAACTTTTCTAGATCCTCAGCAACTTAACAAGACCCTGTTTCAAAATTAAAGCAAACAAACAAACAAACAAACAAACAAGGCTTGGTGGTAGAATGCTCCTGGGTTCAATTCCCATTACAAATATATAAATAAAGCAAGCCTAGATGTTAAAACAACATATCTTATTTATCTGGGCAAATACTTAAAAGGGAAAGGGATAGATTATATGCTATATGTACTATTAACTAGTTTAGAAATCACCATGTAAGAGGAGAAAGTGATAGACAAATATCTCTAATAAAGATAGGTCCCTTGTCCCCCCCAAAAAACCTCAAGACAATGTAAACAAATTGAACTCAAGAATATATAAAAAATATCATACAGCATGGTTTATTAATTAGTTTAGAAATCACCATGTAAGAGGAGAAAGTGATAGACAAATATCTCTAATAAAGATAGGTCCCTTGTCCCCCCCAAAAACCTCAAGACAATGTAAACAAATTGAACTCAAGAATATATAAAAAATATCATACAGCATGGTTAAGTAGAATTTATCCTATGTAAGCAAGGTTGGTTTAACATCCCAAACTCAATGAAATGTATCAAACTAATAGAAAATAAGACAACACCATATGATCACCTCAACAGATGTAGGAAAAACATTTGATAACATTTTATAACATCATAACATCTAGTTATGATAAAAATATCTTAGCAAACATTGAACAGAAGATAACTTTCTCAATCAGATAAAGGGCATCTATTAAAATTTCACAGAAATTGAGTGCAATGGCACATGCCTGTAATCTCAGTACTTACAGGGCTGAGACAGGAGGATTGCACATTCTCCACCAATCTCAGCATCTTATCGAGGCCTTCAGCAACTTAGTGAGATGCTCCTTCAAAAATAAAAAGGCTTGGGGTGTAACACAGAGGTAGAACACCCCTGGGTTCTATCCTCAGTACCAAAACCAAACCAAAACAACAATACAACTCACAGAGTTGAATGCAGTAGCATACACCTATAATCCCAGTACTTAAAAGGTGGAGACAGGAGGACCACAGGTTCAAGGTGAAATCAGCAGTGTGAAATCTTGTTTTAACATTTAAAAAATAAAAAGGGATTGGGAGGCAGCTCAATGATAGAATGCCCCTGGGTTCAACCACCAGTACTCCTCCTCCAAAAAGGAAAGGAAAGGAAAGGAAAGGAAAGGAAAAAGATTACAGCAAATATCCTTAGTAGTAAAGACTAAGTACGAGCTGGGCATGGTGGCACATGCTTGTAATCCCAGCATTTGGGAGGCTGAGACTGGAGGATCCGGGTTCGCGGCCAGCCTCAGCTACCTAGTGAGGAACTCCGCAACTTAGTGAGACCCTGTTTCAAAATAAAGAATAAAAAATAGGGCTGGGGGTATAGCTCGAAGGTAGAATGCCCCCGAGTTCAGTCCCTGTTACCGCAAAAAAAAAAAAAAAAAAAAAAAAAAGGACTAAGTACTTTACCCCTGAGATTGACATCACAGTGAGGATGTCCACCTATATTCAACTGGAGATTCCAGTCAGTGTCATCAAGCCAGAAAAAAAGACTATCCAGATTGAAGAATTTCAAACTCTTTTTATTAATAAAAATATATCCTGTGTTTAGAAAATTCTAAGGAACACACATACACACACAAACACACACACACACACACACACATACACACACACACCTCTTTGAACAAATTAACATCTATAGCAAGATCTCAGGATACAACATCAATACAAAATCAATTGTATAAATTATGGTGATGTTAACACAATTGTATATATTTGTTCAAATTCATTTAACTATATACATTAATTATGTGCCATTTTTACATCAATAAAATTTGAGAAGAAACAATTGTTTTTCTATATACAAACTGTGATCAATCTGAAAGTGAAACTAAGAATTTGATTTGATTCATACAGCATTAAAAATGAATAAAATCCTTAGGCTAATACTTAACAAAAGAAGTTTAAGACTCATACACTGAAAATTCTTTAATTTCATCAGAATTGAGCATCTAGAAATAAATAAATTAATTTATTTATTTATGTAATTTTTATGGTACTGGGGATTGAACCAAGAGGTGTTCTACCTCCGAGCTACACCCCCAGCCCTTTTTAAATTTTTGTTTTAAAATAGGGTCTCAATAGGTTGCTAAGAATCCCACTACATTGCTGAAGCCATACTTGAATTTGCTATCTATCCTCCTGTCTCAGCCTCCCAAGTACCAGGATTACATGCATGAGAAACCATGCTTGGCTAAATCCTTATATTTAAAAGCATGCCTGTAATCCCAGTACTTGGAAGGCTAAGACAGGAGAATCATATGTTCAAGGCCAGCCTCATCAACTTAGCAAAACTCTGTCTCAAAATAAAAAAAATAATAAAAAAGGGCTGAAGGGTGTAGCTCAGTGCATCCCTGGGTTCATCTCCCATAGCACAAAATGCAATTAACAAACAAATAAACCTATTTAATCTAGGTAATTGTTGAATTAATCAGATGAATGAGGAGAGAGACCAGTAGAATAGAGGAAGGATATTGGGGGAGGAGAAAAAAGAGAACCAATGAAGGAGACAGTTTGAGTAAGGCTGTATCCATCTATGCAACCAATGTCTCTAAAATGTACTGAGTGGGGAAGTGGGTTGGGATTAGGTAGGAAATACACCAATTGTTGCAGGCATGTATGTTTGTATCACTCTACACCTCAATATGATGTATAATTGCAATGCACCAATAAAAGTATAAAAACAGATAAGATTATATGGAATATAGTGAGAATTAAATCCAACCATGTGAAGACCCAGATGCAGAGGAAAGATTGCTCATGATGATGAAGGTCGAGACTGGGATCAGCTACTTAGCAAGGACTGTCAAGAATTGCCAGCAAGTTGGGCATGGTGGCACACACTTGTAATCCCAGCATTTGGGAGGCTGAGACTGGAGGATCTGGGTTTAGGATTTCTTGAGAACAGCCATTAATGTTTTGTGGCAAGAATATTTGATAGAATTTATTTTGTTACACTCCCTCTGAGAATAATACCTCTTTAGAGAACTACACAAGTCTGAGAACTGAAGGGCATGTTTTCTCAACCAACCATTTACCCGGCCAATTTGCTAGCTATGTGCATCCTTCATTTGGCTTCAGTATGGTTGAGTATTTATTTAGTGGCAGGTTTAATATTGGAATCCAGTTTCCTGGTCCCTAAGTGCTGCTATTTACCCACCAACATTTCCTGGTTGAGTCCCACTAGAATGCCACTGGTTGATTTGTGAAGTTGTAAGGTTAAACTCCAGGAATATGTGATCACACCATATCCCATCCTGGCCAGCTCTGCCAACATTTCACATAAATATACCCTCATTCCCATAACACTGGAACCATCTGTGACACCCACCTGCAGCAGAAATTTTTATTAGTATAGAGTAGGTTCCCATTAAATAGTTGTTTAATACATAACTGTTGGAGGCTCAGATGTATATCACATTTTAATGAAGTTACTCATGGACAAAACTATGATAAAATCGATTCTCCTAAAAAAGGCATGGGATTGGTATAAATGATACCACAGGGGATATATAGAACAGATGTATGGATCCTTTGTTTTTTTTTTTTTTTTTTTTTTTTTTTTTTTTT
>PVLC010032948.1:0-18229 GCA_004027655.1 Graphiurus murinus | reverse complement strand
ATATATATATATATATATATATATATATATATATATATATATATATATATATATATATATATATATATCTCAAACGTCTAAAGAGAGAGCCTATAGAATGTGAAAAGACCTTTGTCAGATGTTTCTCTGTATTCCTTTGATAGAGGAGTACTATCTAGAATATAGAAATTACTTAAAAGACTTAACACCATGCAATCAAATAATCCAACCAAGAAATAGGCAACTGAACTAAATTGAAACTCTACAAAAAAGAATACAAATGGCCAATAAATACATGAAAAAAATTTCAACATCATTAGCAATCGGGAAGATGCAAATCAAAACTACACTGAGATTCTATCTAACCCCAATCAGAATGGCAATCATCAAGAAGTCAAACAACAATAAATTCTGATAAGGATGTGAGGAAATAGGAAAGCTTCTACACTGTTGGTAGGATTGTAAATTAGTGTAGCTGCTATGGAGATCAGTGTGGAGATTCCACAGAAAATTGGGAATGGATCCACCATATGATCAAGCTATACCACTCCTGAATATTTTTCCAAAGGTATTAAAATCAGAATATTGGAGTAATATGTGATATCCATGTTTATAGCAGCACAATTCGTAATAGCTAAATTATGAAATCAATCTAAGTGTCCATCAAAGATGAGTGAATTACACAATTATGGGATACATACATGCAATGGAATTCTACTCAGCAGTAAAAAAAGAATAAAATTATGTGATTCACAGGAAAATTGATGGACCTGGACAACATTATGTTAAATGAGATTAGCTAGTCATAGAACATAAAGGGTCCTATGTTGGGAGTAATCTGGATTTAAGAGGGACTTTAGATAATGGAAAAGAAACTCCAGGGGAACCGAGGAGGTGGCATAGGAGAGGGTGGGTGGGGAGAAGGAGAATTAATGAAGGAAACACTTTAACTGATATTATGTATATGTGTGCAAACATAATACAAATCTCAATATTCTGTATGGGGAAATGGGGGAGAGGGTAGAGAGCCAGGGGAAAGACCACCAAGTGCTGTGTTCATATATGTCTCTATCACTGTGAACTACATTATGATGTGAAACTGTAATGCACCAATACAATTATTTAAATTTTTAAAAGTAAAAGCCAGATGTGGTGGCACCTACCTTTAGTCCTGGTACTTGGGAGGCTGAGTCAGGAGGATCATAGGTTAAATGACAGCCTCAGCAAGAAATGAGACTCTCATCAACCTGACAAGACCCAGTTTCAAAATAAAATTTAAAAAGTGATGGGATATAGCTTGGAGGTAGAATGTCTTTGGGTTCAATCCCCAGTACCACTAGATAAATAGATAAATGATAGATAGATACACACACACACACACACACACACACACACACACACACACACACCTGGGAGTATAGCTCAGAGGTAGAATGACCCTGGGTTCAATCTCAAGTACCTCCCTGAAAAATTGCAGTGATGAAGAGCCAAAATAGAAAAGTAGAAAAATTAGTAATATAAATGACATAACTTTCGTAATGAGGAAATATGATTGAGCTATCTGCAGCAGCTCTGAAAGCAGAGTGAGGGATAGATCAGGTGGAAGAATTTCTGGACCAGGAGCGGGGAGGGTCAGTCTTATCCCCACTCTGAGGTGGCCCTTAGATGCTGAGTCTCAGTTGGTCACTAGAGAATGAGAGACACTGATTCCACTTCACTACGCTGTTACATGAAGCAAGGTATACTTTCACTAATTATCAAAGCCCCATAATGTTAGAATGTAAAAATCTGTCTTAAATTGCTATTCTCCATCTTTTCTTCCTAGACTGAAAAAAAAATTGAATATGTTCTTTCACTAAAAATCTGGTATTACATTTAAGTACCCAATCCTCAATAAAGTCATTGCCAAATAAATTGTATTAGCTTGATTCTATTAGTATTTTGTAAGGATTTTTTATCAGAGCTATCAGAATTCAGCCTTTTAATATCTTAACAGCTTATGAAATATATATATATATACTGCACTATTTTTGTCCCCTAGAAATAGTGTGTGTATTTGGGGACCATATTCTGCCCTGTCACATGTCAGATGCCACTTGAGGGAAAGGGAGAAAAAGTGATAAATGGGTAAGATTCAGGAGAAAGCTTAGAGTGCTCTCATCTCTCTACCCTTCTGTCTCTATCTGTCTCTGTCTCTGATCTTCAACACTCACTTACTCTCTTTCCTCTAAAACTACTTGTATAACAAAAGAGAGAAATATGTATTGCTGCAGAATGTCACAAAGCTAGACTTTTTTTAAAAAAAGGTTTTGTAGCCAGGCGTGGTGGCTCACACTTGTAATCCCAGTATTTGGGAGGCTGAGACCAGAGGATCCGGGTTCGCGGCCGGCCTCAGCTACTTAGTGAGGCACTCCGCAACTTAGTGAGACCTGGTTTCAAAGTAAAGAACAAAAAAATAGGACTGGGATATAGCTCAGAGGTAGAACGCCCCTGAGTTCAATCCCCAGTACCAAAAAAAAAAAAAAAGGTTTTGTGTAATACATTTCTACCCTCCATCCCAGTGAAATCACTGTTGTGTATGGGTAAAAGTGTTGGTGAAGAATATCAGTAAGTAAAACTTAAAAACTGAGGCTTCCACAAAATTAATTTACAGAGGAAAAGAGACAAATTAACCTATTTAACATTTGAATGACAATGATCTAGCTTGAAATTCTGGCCCACCTAATGCTGAAGGCCAGAAGAATCAAGCTGCCCTCAGTATTTATTAGTATCACACATATGCAGCACAGAAGTGCCATTTGAATTGCAAATTAAATGTTCTCTATAGCTCTACTGATTCTCTAAACTATATCAATGTCTTGAACTATCTGCCTTTTCATTTTCCAAGTAGTTTGTAGCAAGATCTGCTTTAAATGATTAAAGAAGAATGTTTTTTTTTAAGATAAAAAGGAAAAAAGCCAAGGTTGGTAGTTTAATAATAAACATAAAACTAACTAACTGCTATCTTGTGTGTGTGTGTGTGTGTGTGTGTGTGTGTGTATGTGTGTGTATGTGTGTGTGATATTAGGGATTAAACCTAGGGTGTCTCACCTCCAAGCTACACCCCCTGCACTATTTTACTTTTTATTTCGAAACAGGTTTTCAAGGACTGGCATGATCAACTCTGGCTTTTGGAGCCATACAGATCTGGGTTTCAGTTATATTTCTAACACTCCTAGTTGTGTAAATGGGCAAGTTAGTTAAATTGAGCTGCTTCTTACTTAAAATGGGAAAAGAAATTTTATCTCTTTTACAGGGTTTTTCTAATAATACAATTTTTGATATATACCCACATATATAGGTATATATACACAAATATATTTCTTAGAACTAGAAAAATCATAACTTAAGATTATGCCTTATTTTATGAAGATTTAAATTATAAGTGAGAAAACAGAGACACTGAGATCTTGAGGTACAAGATTAATAAAAAGTAGACTCAGAATGTGAATCCTATGTGTCTTTATGTCATCTCTTTCTCATTCTTTATATATTATTACAGATTGATTCTCTATCACACAGCTTTTTTAGCAGATTAAAGTTAATCAATAACCACTTTTAGTGACTCATGCTAGAAGGAAAGATTTGAGTGTACTTCCTAGGAACTCTAACTACATTCAAAAATGACATTTTAATCATAGTAAAAACCTACCGCAGTGTGATAAAAACCCACCACATAAAGTATAGGGTTGTACCCTGGTGACATTTTGGATGACCAACATTAGGCAGTTACTAAGAATGTGAGTAAATGTGCAATGAACTCATTCCTGAACTTTCATTCCATGGGGCATGCTACTGTCAAGCTTCACTATAGTTAATCACTTTCATTGAGTAAAAAATAAGATACTGCTTATGTAGTATATATAACTCTAAGAGTAATTATAATAGTAAAGGTAGAAGGGGCAATGCTGCCATGAACTCTGATGAAAAACTGGTTTATCCCATAACCTTATTCCTGGGGCAGACACAGGAGGGCTGCATTTCTCAGCTTCCCTTAAATATGGCTATATGTCAACAGGCAGGTGAAAATATGGGTCAGATATAATCAAATAGCTTCAGAAAGACTTAGAAAAACCTTATGAAATCCTTTAGTCCTATTTTTACTTCCTTTGGTAACTTTTTGTGCTAGTTAGCTTTCCATTGCTGTAACAAAATACCTGAGAAAAATAATTGAATAGTTTTAGTCCCTGGTCATCTGGTTCCATTGCTTTGAGCTTGAGGTGAGACAGAACATCAAGGGAGAGGGGTATAGTAATGGACAGCTGCTCACCTCATGGCTGCTAGGAACCAGAAAGAAAGAAAGAAAGGGGATGGGGACAAAAAATACCCTCCCAGGACATGACTCCAGTGACCTACATATTCCAACTAGGCTCCACATCCTAATGTTTCCACCACCTCCCCCATGTGTCATCAGATGATTAGTCCATCCATAGATAATCCACTGATGAGGTTAGAGCTCTCAGGATCCAATCACTTCCTAAAAGCCCCGCCATGGAACATTGCTACATTGAGGACCAAGCCTTCCATGTATGAGCATTTGAAGAACACATCCTATCTAAGCCATAACATCTTGGAAGGCACACTGAAGATAGCATAGTGTTGGGAAGAAAGCAGTGGTGTCCCCGAGTCACCACCCCAGGAACTGCTAAAAAACGGAACCTGCAAATGCACCAGTTATACTGTGACTGAGGCACACCACTTGATGGTTAAACCTGTAAGATTTCAGAGTTAATTTGTTTCCACAGCCTAGCCTAGACTGCTCATAGAGCAATGAGCACAGACTTTCACTAGGCCTACCATGAGCACTCTAGACATCTAACTTAATCATCAGAAAAGAAATATAAAATATGGATAGCCGTTTTCAGATGAGAAAAATTAAACTTAAGTCAGTTAAGAAATGTGCCCAGAATCAAAGAAGCTGAAAATAGTCAAAATGGGATTCGGATGCCTATCTGGAGTCTCCAGATCTTACCAGCTTGATAAACAGATGATCTTCCCATGTATCAGGTAAATAAAACAGTAGCTTGTAAGTAGGAAATCTCAGGAGGCCAGGCTGCTCATCAACCAGCCTTGAGGGTCTGGGTAGGAGGCCCTTGTGAAAAGAAGAACACTGGTCTCCGCACAGAGCATGGCAGCAGACTTCACGTTTGTTTTGTATGAAAACATTTTCTTCAATTATGTTGCATAAAGATTTCTATTTCATCAAATTTTTAAACATGCTTTGGTTGGTGCACTGTAACTATACATCATATTTAGGTTGAATGTGATAGAAATATACATGCCCACAGCTCCTGGTGTTTTTCCCTCTAGATCCCACCCAACTCTCCTCCCTCTCCCCATTCATGATACTGAAATTGGTATCGATAGCTTCACAAATGCACATATATTTAGTTGAACTAATTCCTTTATCAAATCTCCACCCTCCCTCAAATCCCCTTCTACTATTCTGCTGGTATCTCTTCTCATTATTTGAAGTCTCTTTTGTTTCCTAGTTTCTCGCCAGCTTCTACATATGAGAGAAACAGGATTCAACTCTCTTAAACTGGCTAATATCATTTAGCCTAATATTCTCTAGTTCCACCCATTCTCCTGAAAATACTATAATTGTGTTCTTCTTTGTGGCTAACTAAAACTCCATTGTGCATATATTTTATGAAATGCTTCTGGGTTATAAAGAATCTCCTGAGCTAAATAATTAAAGGAGGTAAGTGTTTTGTGCATGAAATAATGTCCAGTATTATTTTCTTTTATATTTTAAATTAATATCAAAATTTATGCTTTTATTTCATTTTATTTGTGCATTGTAGTCTCACATCATAATGTAGTTCAGAATGATAGTGACATACATGCCACACAGCACTTGGCAAGCTCCCTGCTCCCATTCCCTCCCCACTCTCTGCCGATTCCCTATACATGATATTGAGAATGGCATTGGAATTTTCACATATGTACACAACATCGGTAGAAGTGTTTCCTTCATTAATTCTCCCCCAAATTTACGTTTGTTAGGCAGAACTTACTGAGCATGTTCTTCCCTCTGCATCATGGGGCCATATTTCAGGAAACTGCTGCCATTTTAGGCAATGATTTTGTGTGACCAGAAGTCTCCTGTAGGGGCTTTTCCTGTACCAGGCTAACAAGAAAGATACGAAACATAAAATATGAAGTTAGGTTTTGAGAACCATTTTTGGTTTTTAATTTAATTGTGGTCAAATTAATTTTTTTGTTGGTATGTGTGTCAGAGAAGAAGTGCTGCAGAGAGCATAGACCATGTTTTCATATGGAAAAAGGTTTTATGTATGATATTTATATAGAAATGTGGACATAATAAAAGGTATACACACCATTTTATATATGAGTATATAATGTACTTTTGTATGTTTAACAACCAACATTATCTTGAAAGTGCATTACCTAGCCAGGCATGGTAGCGCACATTTATAATCCCAGTACTGGGAGGCTGATACAGGAGTCTGACAGGGTCGCAGCCAGCCTCAGCTACTTAGTGAGGCCCTCTACAACTTAGTGAGACCCTTTTTCAAAATATAGAATCAAAAAAATAGGCCTACGGATGTAGCTCAGAGGTAGAATGTCCCTGGGTTCAATACCCAGTATCACACACACACACACACACACACACACACACACACACACACACACACACAAAAGGAAATGGATTATCTTTGATTTGAGCAAAGACTTCAAAAAAGCTTTCAGAAACAAATTTTTTTTTTTTAGTCTACAAACATAGATGCACAGCTTAGTGCACTGATTAAGTTTTAAGAGGCATGGATGACATCAGACTCCATTTGAGTGAATAATTTTACTAATTCCACAATAAATAGCCCTTTGAGCATTTACTAATTGCTAACAGCTTGATACATGATTAGAGCAAGGTTTAAAAAATATTAACACTCGAATACATGGGTTATCTTTTATATAACATTAAATTTCAATTCTCACTCAATTTTACTGAATATACAGAAACTTCTATTGAATGCCTTTCATGAGCCTGAACATTCTGCCATTAGAGAAATTAAAAAATGAGTTATATAGCACTCCTGCCCAAAAGGAATTAAGAAGCTCTGAGAGATATGAGCTGCCACTGGTTTCTCTCACGTTTTGTGGAGGAAACGCGCCTTCCCATACAATCCCTTGTAGGATTCTTATACCACACATCCCATTAGCTTCTGCCACCGACCTATACACGTCAGGCCCCTGCAGCTCTGAAAAACGGGAACTTCACTGTGTCTGTCTTGTGCAAGTTAAGAAAGAAGTTGTTAATTCACTGCCTTAAGATTATTACTTAGATGTGGAATATTCTCCTTCCTTCTACTATGAAGGAGAGCCAGCTCACTGCCCATTTTAAGAAAGAGTTTGTGCAGTCTTTCTGCATGGCCATTGTTGTCATGTCAGTGTTTTACAGATCTAAGCAGTGAAGTCTGAGGAAGGCATCGGTGTGTGATGGCCTCCTTCCAGATGACAGGGTTAGGCTTTGGGGCATGGAATGTGGTGGGTTTGGACTCCAATCTTCCTTCCTCTGGTGGACACAGTGAAGATGGTTTATGCCTCCTCTCTCTTCTGTGGTTAAATCACAGGTATGCTGCAGGATTTAATTGGCTAATATATAAAAATAAACAGCGATTAGTATTATTAACATCATTTATTATTTATATATCACAGAAAATAATTCCTTTTGCTCCCATAAACACCAAATCTTGTCCTGATGTTTTGTGAACTATTTAAAATTATCTATCAAACATGTATTCTATATTTATAGATTCAAAATGTAATTTGTTTAAAGGGAAAAAGAGAAACCACTTAACTTATAAGTGTGCTGTTTTGGGGGGATATTATAATGAATCTGAGTTCAAATCTCTGAAGTATTTTTCTCAAATGACTTGCTTTTAATTAATGTCTTAATGATTAGATATATAACACAGTTGTCTTCTAATTCATACTTTTGCCATTTAATGCTTCTTTTTTTAAATGATCCTTTAAAAAGTCAATTAGTGGCTTCTCTCCCTTTAAGATTTTTGAAACAGAAACACTTATAAGCAAAGATATACAGAATATGTTTACATTTTGGTAGAGCATCTCAAAGTGTGGTTCACACACCTGTGAGGCTTCCTGTGACCTTCTCAGAAGTGTTAAAGATTATTTTCATAATAGTTCTATGAAACAATTTGCCTTTTAAACTGTGTTGACATTTGTACTAATGATGTAAAATCAATGATGGGTAAAATTGCTGACCCTTAGCACAAATGAAGGCAGTGGCACTAAATTGTATGAGTATCACTGAAATTTCCTGCACCACTTTCAGTTAAAAACATGGAACCAATTTTTATAATCATATTCTTGATAAATTAAAAATATTATAGATCTTTATTAAATCCAAAACCAACAGGATTCTTTCATTACTTCAAATGACAAATGGATATTCTCATAAAGTGATTCTGCTTCATACTGAAATAGGAATTTTCACTTAATACTGGGTGATAATTTGAGTTATGAGATGAACTAGCTACTTTTTCAAGGGACATAAACTTACCTGAATGAATAATTAACAAAAATTGTGATTCTTCAGAGCTAACTGTTTGATAGATATTTTCTCTAAAATGAAGGAAATAAACCTGTTACTTCAAGGAAAGCAACTGACAATATTTTGTTGTCAGTGATAAAATTCAAGTTTCTAAATGAAAGTTCAAATTTTGGGAAAAATGTATCTACTACTATAAAGTTGGTAATTTTCTAGTACTGAAAGACTTTTCTATTGAGATCAGTGGTGATACTAGCAAATGCAGTTTTGTGATATTGCATAATGAAATGTGTCAACATTTAGAAGATCTGAATAACTCAATGAATCGATATTTTTCTAAATGCATAATATAAAATCATGCATGGATAAAAGATTCATCAAAGTGCAAAATAGACCAATGGATTTTAATGTAACATAGAAAATTCATTGACATGTTTTCCATACTGCAAATAACCTTTAAGAAACTGTACTTTCAAGTTTTGATACAGTATCAATGATCTGAAAAAGCTATTAAAATATTTCTCAATTTCCCAACTACATATATTTTGAGACTAGATTTTCTTCATATACTTCAATGAAAACAACATATGAAAACAGATTGAATGCAAAGGCAGATATGAGAATTTGGCTGTCTCCTATTAAACCAAACATTAAAAAGAGAGAGATACAAAACTGTGTATTAAAGACCAGTATTAGGGGAAAAAAGTTTTGTTTTGGGAAACAGTTACTTTTCAAAAAATTATGTTCATAAAATAGATTGGTATTTCTAAAATGTGTTAAAATAAATTATTTTAAAATTCTCATTTTTAATTTCTTTTTAAAATATTTTTCCTAAGTTTCAATTTCCAATGCAGAAAATGTTGACAAATATTACCCACATAAACCATAGATTTTTTGTCATCCTCAATAATTTTAAAGAGTATAAACATATTCTGAGATAATGACATTTGAGAACTGCTGCTATAGAGAACTTAGAAAAACGCAGACAAGGCATAAAACATATATACAACTGCCCTACCATCGGCTATCTCGTGACCTTGGCTGAGTTAATATGTCTTAGTGTCCTTATCAATAGAACAAGTATACCTATGCTAAAGAGCCATAAGTTTGTTTTGCCACTTAAAAGTCTTATTTGCATCAAATAAATGTTCACTGTTATTACTAGGAACAAGACCAGGAAGACCAAAAATGTAGACTTAGATTAATTATACTGAAGGATATTGCTAATGTTGTCTGTATAAATCATTCCAACTGTAATGATGGTGACCTCTAGCCTTATACATCTCTTGCCTTGTACATGATAAAAGTACCTGGCGAATGTTTTCTTCAAACTAGTGCTAGTGCACTGCCTGGACAGTGTCAGTGCCAGCGAGGCAAAGCCAAAACACATGACCCAGATTCCCTCCAACATTGCAGCACCCAGGCTCAGGATGCCTGTACCCCAGAGCAGTGTGCCCCCCTCCATAGCATCTCCACAAAAGTAGATTCACCAGAAGTGGCTTGGGCCCTGGCTTCAGCCCACCATCAGTTTTCCTCAGAAAGTGAGGCATCCAAGCTCCATTGTGATTCACTTGGGATGACCATAGAGAAGACTTCAGTCTCTGCCAGTGCCAGCACAGCATGTGGGCCTGAGACATTTCAGCTGACAAAGGCAGCATGTCAGGCAACCTAGTAAGGGCTACAAGCACCCTACCCCACTTAGTGGGTTCTGCAGAAGCAAGCATACCACCACTGGCACCCCCAGGTCTTTCTCCCTCCCAGGAGCCTAGCCAGATTCCTGGTTGCAGAACAGAGCCCCACCTCCTCCAATCCATCAGGTTCCAGCAGAAGCAGGGCTGAAAGGGGCATTTAAGAGCCCCCCTCCCACCTCCAGGTATGTTCTTGCAGACAAACCCAAAACCCCTTCCTCCCCCAAACCCAGCACTAGTATTTATTCACCTTGAGCAGTGCTGAAAATAGCCTCGCCCACCCCAACTGCACATAGAAGAGCCCATACAGTCCAGATCTCAAACTGCCACAGGAAGCCAATACTAGCAAATATCACCACTGGCACTGCCTAGCCACAACAGTCAGGTCAGATGGAAAGGTCTGACTTAGGCCAAGAGTGCCCTCCAGAGGTAGCACAGGGAGAAGCACCAGAAGGACCCCAGACTCAAGAGCAACTTCAACCAGAAACTGCTAGCTGACTATCTTTGCTAAATGCTAGAGCTTCTGTTATAGACCCAGTGGCAACAACAGAATCTGACGGAGAGATTGAGGACCACTGCACAACAAGGCTTACCCTACCATGGACCTCGCACTGTACAGCCTGAATAGTGTTCCAATTCTTGCTCTCTAGCACACCCCTCCTGAACAACAACAACAAAAAAAAAAGTGGGGAGGGGAAGTGGAACCCAACATAATCATTGACTCCGAGGTGCTCTTAGTTCAAGCAATTAGGATCACTGGGTTTACTGACAGAGAGACAATCTCTCTCCCTGACCGAATATAGCATCAAAGCTAAATGGTGCAAGGAAGAATTCACAAAGCTAGCTGGGCGTGGTGGCACATGCTTGTAATCCCAGCATTTGGGAGGCTGAGACCGGAGGATCCAGGTTCCTGGCCAGCCTCAGCTACTTAGTGAGGCACTCCACAACTTAGCAAGACCCGGTTTCAAAATTTCAAAATAAAGAATAAAAAATAGGGCTAGGGGTGTAGCTCAGAGGTAGAATGCCCCCGAGTTCAATCCCCAGTACCGCAAAAAAAAAAAAAAAAAAAAAAAATTCAAAATTCACAAAGCTCAAAATGAACCAGAAAGACTTGAGGGAAAACTCAAATGAGCTCAAATTAACCTGCCTATTTCCTGATTGCTAAAGGACAAAGGAAACATAGATTCAGTCAAGCAGGATCAAAAGTAGCCCATAACTATTTAGAACAGAAGAAGATTCCTTCTTTGAAACTTCACTACCAACAAAAATCAAGTCTCTAAGAAGATAAAAGATTCAATTTCCTTAAAATTTGTATTTAAAAATCTTTTTAAAATTGTTTATTTTTAAAATTATTTCTCTTTATATATTTTTTTAATTTTTATTTTTATTCATATATTGTAAGTATACATCTTTGTTAGGTACAAATTGATAACGATATATGTGCTCACAATTCTCATTTGACCCCTTCCCCAAATTCCCACCCCGCTCCCTCGCCCTCCCTCCCTCTCAAGTTCAGTTTAGTGAGTAACCTTGATATACATTAGTGTGCTCCACCCCGTCCAACCCCTTCGGTTAAATCAACTTCTTTGCTTTCGAGGGTCTCTCCTTTTTCATCTGGAGAACCTCTTATGCCCCATCATCTCCCTAGCATCTGCATATTAGGGAGAACATATGCTTCTTTACTCTTTGTGACTGGCTAATCTCACTTAACATAATGTTTTCCAGTTCCATCCATTTCCCTGCAAATAACATGATTTTGTTCTTCTTTATAGCTGAGTAAAATTCCATTGTGTACATATCCCATAGTTTTGTAATCCATTCATCTGTTGATGGACATCTTGGCTGCTTCCATAGTTTGGCTATTGTGAATTGTGCAGCTATAAACATAGATACACATATGTTGGTCTGATAGTTTGGTTTCCATTCTTTTGGGTAGATACCCAGAAGTGGTATTGCTGGATCATATGGTAGGTTCATTCCCATACATCTGAGGATCCTCCATACTGTTTTCCACAGTGGTTGCACTAGTTTGCAATCCCACCAACAGTGTATTAGAGTTCCCACTTCTCCACATCCTCGCCAGCAGTTATTGCTGTTCGTGTTTTTTTATGATTGCCATTCTGATTGGAGTTAGGTGAAATCTCAAGGTAGGTTTGATTTGCATCTCTCTGATTGCTAATGATGTGAAACATTTCCTCATACATTTATTGGCCATTTGTATTTCTTCTTTTGTGAAGTGTCTGTTTAGGTCCTTTGCCCATTTTTTGATTGGGTTATTTGCTTTCTTAGCTGTGATTTTCTTGAATTCTTTGTATATCCTAGATATTAGACCTCTATCAGAAGAGTAACTGGCGAAAATCTTCTCTCACTCTGTAGACTTTCTGTTTAGGTTCTTGATAGTTTCCTTTGCTGCACAAAAGCTCTTCAGTTTAATGCAATCCCATGTATTGATCTTCCTGAGGGTTGCTTGTGCTTTTGAGGTCTTGTTGAGAAAGTTAAATATATATTTTCTTTTTCTTTTTTTTAAATTTTTCTCTCTCATAAATACTTTTATTTATTTGTTATTGGTGGTGCTTTGGGTCTCTCTTCTGGTTTCACCAGTTTGTTTGTTAGCTTGACCTTTTCCTTCTCCTCCACTTTCATTTATTTTTATCAGTATCTGACGTTTGTTGTCAATCCATTTAGTTTGGTTTTGTGCTATAGGATTCTTTTCTTTTCTTTTTGTCCTGTTTGTTTATGTGATACTAGACTTGTCCGAGGTTCTTTCTCTTTCTAAATAGGGTCATTTGTCCATGTGGATGTGTCTGTCTATAGGTTAGTCTGAAACCTGGCTCCATCTGAGTCTTTACCTTTTTTATACTTTTGTTCTGTCTCACTCTTCTATTCTTGAGCATTTGTCTCTTTGTGGATGACATAACAATTATTTTTATCTTCCCTTCTGATTCCTCTCTGTTTTGCACTGTCTCAGTTATACTACCTTATCCCTCAATCTACAAAATTATAATGTTTATCTCGACCTAAACTTCTCAACCTAGAGTGAAAACTCTGAAATCCAAAGATAGTACATCAAGAAATAAATACTCTGCAGCCAGTTCTACCAAATATAGAACAAGCTAGAGGATAACACACCAAATTTCATCCATACACCCCTAGTGACCACTTGGAGAAAAGGCACATCTCACTCCAAATTGGAAGTCTGAAAAGAGTTAGACAGCATGGCCAGTATCAACAGAACACCAAAACTGAAGATGGACCACCCTACTGAAGAGTCAATAAATCCTGTCTAGCTCACATGACAGCACAGAAGAGGTAACTAGGCAAACCAGATTCTGAAATATCTCAGTCCTGACAGACAATATAAACATTTAAGGAGGCAGTAAAGGATGAAGTCAAACATCCAATTATAAGAAAAAGACAATTAGAAACTAATTTACACTACAACACAAGCTCCTAAGACCCCTGAAAATATGGAGAAAAAAGTCCACCCAAATCACAACTAATCCTCAACAACCTCAACAATAGAACCCACTGAAACACAGGTGCAGAGGTTATCAGGCAAAGAATTTAGAAATTTGATATTCATTACAATAAGTGACCTCAAAAAGGAAATCGAAGAGAGCAATCAAGAAACTAAGAACTATGTCAATAAAGAAGTAACAGAAAATTTGAATAAATTGAATCAATAAACAATTTCATTGAAACTATCACCAATAGTATAGACCGTATGGAAAATAGTGTCTCAGCCATAGATGATAGTACATTCAAAACTGAATATATAGTCATGAATTTAGTAAAAACAATACAACAGTAGGATCAGAACATCCAAGAGCTTTGGGATAACTTTAAAAAATCAAACCTAAGATTAAGTAGCATTTAAGAAGGCATAGAAGCCCAAACAAAAGGCATAGAAGCCCAGACAAAAGGAATTAAGACTCTCTTCAGAGAAATAATATCAGAAAATTACACAAACTTGGATCAAGATGAGATCATGCATGTACAGGAGATACCTAGAACCCTAATCAGGCAAGACCAAATAAAAACATCCCCACCCACATTATAATCAAAATATACATTGAGTCTAAGAAGATAATCCTAAAGAAGTCAAGAGCAAAAAACTAGCTGACATTCAGAGGTAAAACAGTAAGAATTACTTCATTTTCTCAATCAAGTACTGAAAGCTAAGAGGGCATGGGATGATATACTTCAAGCTCTTAGAGAAAACAACTTCCAACCAAGACTACTATGTCCAACAAAGCAATCCTTCAAAATTTATGGAGTATAAAACCTTCCAAGATAAGCAGAAGCTAAAAAAAAAATTCATGGTGACTAAACCAGCACTTCAGAGAATACTCAAAGAAATGAACCACAAAGAAGAAATGAAAAACAAACATACAAACCAAAGAAGGAATGAATACCACTAGATGCATATATAAGTTAAGGAGAATTATCATCACCTCAAATAATAAAAACTTTATTCAAAATGACAAGAAACAGAAACCATCTCTCCATAATAAAACTGAACACCAATGGTCTCAACTCCCCTACTAAAAGACATTATCTATCAAATTGGATTAAAATTTATAATCCTAATATATGCTGCTTGCAAGAAGCACAATTTATAGGGAGAGAGATTCATAAACTGAAGGTGAAAAAATGAAAACTATTTTTCCATGCAAATGGAGACAGAAGTCAAGCAGGGGTGGCTACCCTCATATCTGACACAGCCAACTTCAAGCCAAAACTTGCCAGAAAATACAAAGATGGATACTTATTATTGATAAAAGGAACAATCAAAAATGAAGACAAAACCATATTAAATATTTATGTCCCTAATATCAGTGAACCAACATATGTAAAGCAAACTTTTCTTGACTTGAAGACCCAGATAGACCCCAATACAATAATCCTAAGAGACATCAATATACCTTTGCATCATTAGATCAGTTGTCTAGACAAAAGATTAGTAAAGAAAGATACCTCACACCTAATGAACACTATAAACCAGTTGTACATAACTGACATTTTCAGAATATTCCAGCCAACAGCTGAATACACATTCTTCTCAGCTGCCCATGGAAGATTCTTCAAAATAGACCATATTTTAGGCCATAAAACAAGCACCCTCAAGTTAAAAAAAATCAGTATTATTCCTTGCATCCTCTCAGATTATAATGGACTAAAAGTGACGATCAACAACAAGAAGTTCCAGATGAACTATACAAATACATGGAGACTTAACGCTACATCACTAAATGAACAGTGGATCACAGAAGAAATAAGGGGAGAAATTTTTTTAAATCCTAGGAACAAATGAAATAAAGACACAACATACAAACATCTATGGGACAACCTGAATGCAGTGTTAAGAGGAAAATGTGTTGCATTAACCACCCACATTAAAAAAATGATAATAAAATCATGTCATTTGCAGGGAAATGGATGGAACTAGAGAACATGCTAAGTGAGTTTAGTCAGTCACAAAACGTAAAAAACCGTATGTTCTCCCTAATATGAGGAAGCTGGGGTGACAGTGGGACATAAGAGTGACTCCAGACGAAGGAGAAACCTTAGATGAGCAAAGAAGGTGACTTAACTAAAGGTTATGGGAACACTCTAATGCACATGATAAACTTTCACAAACATATCAAAATCACTAAACTGAACTTGAGAGGAGGGAGGGCGAGGGAATGGGGTAGGAATTGAGGAAGGGTTAAATGAGAAATGTGTGCATCTATGTCTTTACCAGCTTGTACCTAAAAAAAGATGCATGATTATAATACACCAATAAAAAAATAAACAGAAAATCTTAAAAAAAATCTAATGATGTACCTCAAAGCCTTGCAAAAGCAGGAACAAAGTAATACCAATGCCAATAGAAGACAGGAAATAAAATCAGAGCAGAAGTTAATGAAATAGAAAACAAAACAAAACAACAAAAATAATCCAGAAGATCAACAAATCAAAAAGCTGGTGTTTTGAAAGTATTAATAAGATTGGCAAACCCTTAACCAACCTAACAAAAAGAAAGAGAGAACAGACCCAAATCTCAAGGATAAGAGATGAAAATGGAGATATTACCACAGATAATGTTGAAATCCAAAACATTAGAAATTACTTTGAAAGTAATAAACTAGAAAACAAAGAAAAATTGACAAATTCTTAGATACCTGAAACTTACCTAAACTGAACTCCTCCTATTCAAAATAGTGCTTGAACCCCTTGCCTCTGCAATAAGATAGGATAAAGAAACACAAAGAAGGGAAATAAGTACTGAAAGCATCTTTTTTATGAATGACATGATCTTTTACACAGAAGACCCAATGAATTTATCAAGATTTCTGGAGGTAACAAATAGTCTCAGCAAAGTAGCAGAATACAAATTCAACCTACAAAAATCATTAGCAAAGACATACACTGGAGAAAGGACAGCCTTTTCAAAAAATGGTGTTAGGAAAACTGGCTATCCATATTTAGAAAAATTAAATTAAACCCTAACATTTCACCCTGTACAAAAGTCAACTCAAGATGGTTCAAAGTCCTAGAAATTATACCATAAACTTTGAAACTGTTAGAAGAAGGCATAGGACCAACACTCTAACATATAGGTTCAGGTGAAATTTCCTCAAAAAGACCTCAAAAGCTCAGGAAATTAAAACAAGAAGCAATGAATGGGATAGCATTAAATTTAAAAGCTTCTGTGCAGCAAAAGAAACCATCAAGACTCTACAGAGGGAGCCTACAGAATGGGAGATCTTCACTACCTACCCATCTGAGAAAGGTCTAATATCTCAAATATATAAAGAGCATAAAAGCCTAACAGTAAAAAAAATAAATAAAAATAGGCAACAAAAATGAATAGACACTTTTAAAAATACAAATAGCCAACAAATATATGAGAAAAATAATCATCATCTTTAGAAATCAGAGAAATGCAAATCTAAACTACAGTGAGAGTCTGTCTCACTCTAGTTAAGATGGCAATTATCAACAACACAAATAATAGAAAACGTTAGTGAGGATGTGGGAAGTAGGAACCTTGTTAAACTGTTAGTGGGATTGCAAACTAGTACAGCTGCTTTGGAAATCAGTGTGGAGATTTTTCAAAACATTGAGAATGAAATGACCATATGACCCAGAGACAGCTCTCCTGGGCATCTTCCCAAAGGACATGAAGTCAACATTTGCATATCCATGTTCTTAGCAAAATTTACAATAGCCAAACTATGGAATCAGCCTAAATATCCATCAACTGAATAATGGATCACAAAACTTTGGTATATAGGCCATATATACACAAGGGAATTTTACTCAGCCATAAAGAAGAACAAAATTACACCATTTTCAGGAAAATGGGATGGGACTTGAGAACATTATGCTAAATGAATACACTTAGTCCCAAAGAATGAGTCGATGTATATTCTCTCTTATGTGGAAGCTATAGAGACATTGAAAGATATTCAGAAATAAGGGCAACATCAGATAGATGAGCAGAGACTTCAGGGGAATGGCCGAGGATGATTTGGGAATGGGGGAGAGATGAAGTCAAAAAGAATGCAATAATAGAAATAATGTCATTAGCATATACAAAATTTCCAATTCCAATCTCAAAGACTTGCAGGGTGAGGATGAAGGGGGAGACCAGTGGAGAGGGCAACAAGAGTTCTGTGCAAGTATTTTTCTGACACTTATGTGCCCCAATATGATATAAAATTACAATATACCCAATTAAAATAATAAAAGAAATTTCTGGTGATATTTAAATATTTCACTATTTCTATGACTTGTTAAAAAAAAGTCCTGAGAAAAAACTTCGTATCTACCCATTCCAGAACCTGCCAATCTATCTCACAGGTATTCAGCATTAATATGTAAAACTTCATCTACTTATCTAAGATGCCAGGAATTAAATAATACACCACTGATTTATCCATAACTTATAGGAGAGGAGTAGGGAAAAACACTGAATATAAAATAAGCATGATTC
>PVLC010032947.1:0-17845 GCA_004027655.1 Graphiurus murinus | reverse complement strand
TTGGCGGTACTGGGGATTGAACTCAGGGGCATTCTACCTCTGAGCTACACCCCCAGCCCTATTTTTTATTCTTCATTTTGAAACTGAGTCTCACTAAGTTGCCGAGTGCCTCACTAGGTAGCTGAGGCTGGCCGCGAACCCGGATCCTCCGGTCTCAGCCTCCCGAATGCTGGGATTACAAGCGTGCGCCACCACGCCCGGCTTATTTATAGATTTTTTTCTTATGGTTTCTTGCAATTTGTTTATGATAGGTCTAAGTCCAGATTCTTTCCCCATTTTGCCTACTTGCTATTACTTCAAATATTTCTTCTGATTTACTCTCTTATTCTTTTCCTTCTCTTATTACAATTACATATATTTACACACTGAGAAACTATTATCAGTTCTCAAAGGTCTTTGAGAATCTAGGCTTTCAATTTTTTAAAAGTTCTTTTTCTCTTTGCCCTTCACTTTAGGAAGCTTCTATTGACATAAATTCAGACTCACTTATTCTTTCCTTGGCTCTGTGTAGTACACTGAGGAGCTCATTGAAAGGACTCATTGGACTTGGTGTGCTTTTTTAATTTAAAATATTCCATTTTAAGCCAGGCGTGGTGGCGCACGCTTGTAATCCCAGCATTCGGGAGGCTGAGACCGGAGGATCCGCGTTCGCGGCCAGCCTCAGCTACCTAGTGAGGCCCTCTGCAACTTAGTGAGACTCGGTTTCAAAATAAAGAATAAAAAATAGGGCTGGGGGTATAGCTCGGAGGTAGAATGCCCCTGGGTTCAATCCCCAGTACTGCAAAAAAAAAAAAAAAATTCCATTTTAAATTTTCCTTAGTGTTCTCATCTCTCTTTTACATTCTGCATGTTTTCCCAGTTTTCTATGCGGTCTACTTTTCCATTAGTACTCTTACTCATTAATCATAGAATTTTAAACTTCATGTATCATATTTCAAAATTGATGCGATATATGTGTTGATTTGGTATGTGATTTATCTCTTCAAACTTTTTTTTTTTTTTTGTCTTTAACCATAGCTTGTGATTTTTTTTTGTCGGAAGCCAAACCCGAAAAATTCAGTAACCAGAAACCGAGGTTAACAGGCCTTTAGTGCTAGGGTTTATGTTAATCTCAGTAGGAAATGAGTTGTGGTTAATGTTTGCTATGGCTCTACCTGACAGAGGCTTCAAGTTCCTCTAGCCTCTTTAGCTTTCACTAAAGTTACCTCCTTAACTACAGCATATACATTTTAGCTATAATTAGTATCCCCTGATACCACACTGGAGTCTTATGAATGTGATGTTAAGGTGTGTTGGGAAGGACATGAGTAAATCATGGTGAAAACTGTGGTTTTCACCTGTGATTCCAGTGTTTTGTGTTTTCCCCACCCCTTGGGTGAGACAGGAAGGCTAAAGGTGCTGCAGCTGGGTCATTTCTCTTCCTAGGTTGGGTAAGGCTCTGGGACAGATGTCCCCTGCTGGGTAAGCTTCTGTTATGGAGAATAATCAAATTATGTTTCAAAAATAGTTACCTTTCCTCTCTTCCTTCTAGAAATGGGAAGGTTTATTCATGGGTCTTCACTGGGAGAACCTGATGAGGATCTTACAGAGAAAACCCATGAAATGTGGAGGATGCCATGACACTGAGATTCTTGGAATATTCTCACTCTGATGCTAAGCCATATGCACATCCTCTAGTTACCAATAAAAGTGACTAGTAAGTGTTCCTACCAGCATATGGTTCCAGTGGAGTTTGCGCCAGGTAAGGTGATCTTGACTATGGTGATCTTTGTTTACCTTCTCTGAAGATGTTGGGGAATGAGTTGTCCTGTAAACTGTATTTTCTGATGGTTCTAAGAGATGACATGGTTTTACATGGTCTTTAATGCCAGAAGTGAAGTGAGAAGTCTCCTCTCAGAAGATGAGACTTTATTTTCTTCTTTCTCTTCCCACATTTCTCAATAAGTTTGGTTGGCTTAGAGGGAAGTCTGAGGAGAGAATGGGACATCACTGTTTAGGCTCATGGCTATGGATTCAGAGAGGCTTAAGGTTTCCATCTGGAGTTCACTGATTTCCTGTTGGGGTGTGATGGTAGTGGGGATCTAGGATAAAATCTCAAACAAGACCTGCCTTGGTTTAGAGAGTTTGACTTCTCTGAAGTTCTCCGAGCACAGTCTCTATTGACACTTGATCCTGAGTCCTCTTCCCAGATCAGGTGTCCTTTATCAAAACTTCCTTTATATTAGGCTGATCAGGAGGGCCTCTGAGCAGAGCTTGGATACTGAACTCTGTCCTTGTGTCACAGGGTCCTCTCAGAGAGCACAGACGTGGTGGTTGGCTTCAGGTTCTGTGCCCTCCATGAGCAAAGGTCTTCTGACTGAGAACACCAAGTATAGATTTCACAGACAAAATCTTCCCCTGACTTCTTCAAAGAAGGACAAATTCAAAATGTTGATCACCTTTAAAAGTTAATGAAAGGAAGGAATAAACTTCTATTATTTAAAATAGACAGCCATATTATTCTCAAATAATGGATGTCTGAACTTCCTAGAGAGAGTAGCAAGAGAAGTCAGTCCCAGGCTCACATTCTTTTCTTTTTTCTTCTTCTCAGTGTCAGTGCAGAGTCAAGAGAAGAAGAAAAGGTGGAACATTTAAAGGTAAAAATCAGCCTGTTGGAGTTGAGCTCTCCAAGGGTGACTCTTCATGTCCATGATCACTGAAAATGTCCATTGGTAGACACAGTGTCTCTTAGGAAACAGAGGTCTCAGAGCAGAGGCTCTGGGTAAGGCCATCAGAGATGAGACACTCATGGCCCTTGATCTGACCATTTGTGAGCATGAAGCAGTGATGTGATGGGCCTGAGAATGGGTATTGCCCAACAGGTGGTCAGGTGAGATACTGAGGAAGAACTATTGGTTGCTTTGGATTGGAACTTTTGCCTCCTGACATTGCATAATGCCTTTACTTCTCAGGTGGTCAGATTCATCTTTTAGGAAACCACTGACTCCTGTGCTTCACATGATGGTTTTCAACATCACGTGGGACGATACACCTGGCAGTTTTTTTTTTTTTTAATAAATGAAGCCACATACACACATGAACCTTCTTAATATTATTGCTAAGCATTTTACCTTATCTACTGATGTTGGGGAACTTTTGCATTTAAATATTCCAAGACTCCCACAAAGGGACTCCTGTATCTTCCTTATGTTCCTGTCTTCATTACCTTTAACTCACTCTTCTGATTGCCCAGGTGGAAGAATCTGCCAGAAAGAAGTAGAGGAGGGAAGGAAGCTGCTTTCTATTCTGAAAAGGTGATTAGTCATTTCCCTTCTTTCCTGGTCCCTTTCATCACATGTTCTCTGCATCCTGAGGATTCAGTGCAGCCTGCCCTAGTCACAGGATGGTTAGCTATAGCAACAGGTATTTGAATGAAGGCTTTGAGAAGAGGCTATGAAAGGGGCTGTGAAGTCTTGGATGCGGGGCAGAATAAGGAGAATAGCAAGCTCCACATGGCCCCTCCCCTAATAAGCCTTCATCCCTCCTTTCTTTGTTCTGGTCCTGTCTACAGCTTTGTACTTTCTATCTCCACCAGCTCCCCAGGTCAACATGCTGATACCACCCGCTTTCGGCAACTGCTATGTCCAGACCCCCTCTGTGAGGTGTGCAATAGAACAACCGCCGAGGTCAGTCATCTGCTGTACATGGCGTCCTTAGAAGATGCTGCACCCTCTCCATCCCCTTTGGCTTCCACAGCTTCTGTGACAGAGTTATCATCACCTCTGTTCTCTGCTGCCTCAACCATGTCTATAGAAGAACCAATTCCAGCACCTCTTCCTGAGCCTTGTCCACCTTCTCCCTCAATTCTCTCACCTAATCAGGTCACCCCCTTAGCTGACCCATTTTTACCATCGCCACTTGGTGACTCTCTGCCAATAGAACCTATTCCTCCATTAGATTCCAGATTCCCAGTGGATCAATTCCCACCCCGAATGCCTGCATTTCCTGCCCTCCCACCACCTCACACTTGGGCCTCAGATCCCGTCCTCCGGCCAGAGGATGAGAACGCTTTGTCTCCGACTGGGAGCCCTACTGGGTTGTCCAATTATGTCTCTGAGGTCAGAGACACTGGCTGTTCACGGTTGGCCATTTCACAGTACTCTTGGTGGAAGGCTCATGACAACAACATGTTCCTCCCAGGATTGCCACACTATAGTTTTCAGCAAGATAATGTTGAGAATGTTTCCCTCCATCTACCAGATTCCTATTTCTGGAAAAATACCTCACATATGGAGGCCCACCATGTTTCTTTCCTTGGCCTTAACATACAGGAACTCCTGCAGAGACAAAAAAAAAAGAGAACAACATTCCCGATTTTGGAAAAACAAGAAAAGGAGCACGAACCATTTTTACAACAAACATGGTCAAAATATCAAGTGACATCATGGAACTCAACACAGCCCCTTGGTGATGAGCTGGATACCACAGACTTCCAAACTGGCTGGGACATCAAAGGCAAACCAGACCATCTGGGAATTTGTCAGCAACTTGTATATGTGAAGACTCTGGGGAGAAACTTTGAACAAAAATACAGCCAGCTTTTCTGGGGCCTTCCTTCTCTGCACAGCGAGTCGATAGTGGCTACTCTCCTGGTTTCTAGGAACTGTACCTCATTAGAGCCCTATGCTATCTTATTCAATGGCATCTGTAATGCTCCTGCTGTCCATATGCAGTATCAAGAATCTCCACAACTGTCTCATTCCCACCCCCTTCATTTCGCCAATGTACATCCCCAGCACTTACCTCTAATGAATCCCCTGTCCCAGACTTTACCTCCCACTCAGTTCCCTTCCCAGGCCCATGTGAAATCCCCACTTCCTAATCTACCATTGTCTTCTTCAACCCAGACGAAGAACTATGGAGGTCCTTGCCACAGACTACAGAATGGAGCTGATTGTCACATCTTAAATGGAAACCAGCACCTGGAATGGCATGTGTTGCAGAAACAGGAGAATTTGTGGGGTTTAGTCCCTGAGTTCCAAAAATGTCAAGAAGACTTTTGTCCTCCAACTCCTAAACTTCCATTGGTCAGTCAATCCCCCCAGGCCTATGTTCCAGTCGCCACCTTTCCTGGACACTTTCATGTTAGCAGTCATCCCCAGGACAAGCCAGAGCTCTGTGAACCAGAGAGGCTAATTCCATCCTGGAACCTCCAGTCTTATCATAACCTAGGATCTCTACCACTCATGGAGTCTCAGTGCAAATCAGCAGAGGCGTCTCAGCGCAATTGCAGACATGTTCACTTACAGCCCTCTGAGCTTCAGGGCCACAGTAGCAAGGAGCTAGGGAAGAGAGAAGTAAGTCTCCCAGGAAGTTTCCATGAAAGATTCCCCACAAAGGGAAAGCTAAGAATGGACTCAGCAAAAAATCTAAGGCATATTCTGGGGAAGTGCACATTAGATCATCCATCAGTGGTCTCAGAAGGCCATGTAAGGAATGATCTGAGTGCTGAGTCTAAGAAAAAAAGTGAGTGGGTGTGTCCCTCAAGGGATGACCCAGGGAATGAATTAGGATTTATTACAAGAAAGGTCTTGGATGTGAATCAAATGAAAAGCATACTTAGATTACATGTGAGCAGGAAGTCTTGGCAGATCACTGCAGGTAGAATCCCTATAAGTGTCTGCCTTTCTTGGCTGGGAGAGGACAGTGAATTGCCACCTCTTTCTAGGGGTTCCCACACCAATACAGAAAACAGAAAAATTGCACCATTGGTGTGCAAGGTCCGGTGCAAGATAACCAACATGGAGTGTCCCTTTCTTGATCCCAAAACCCAACAGGTGCTAGAAGCTCATATTATAAGGTTTCGAGTAAGTCAGAAGTGGGGCCTCCCCCTCAAGGTTCTTGAATCTATAAAATTCTACATGTTGAGAGAAGCCAAAACATGGCCTCTGCCCCAAGGTGACTTTATTTCCTCTTCAACAAATATTTCTGGGATGGATTCCAAATCTGAGGCCTTCAAGCCCCTGAGAGTAAACTCTAAAGCTTCTCATAGCAATAAGGTAGAAATAACAAATTCACCTGTTGTGATGGATCATTCTCTCCCTGCCACCTCATCCGTGGCCACAAAAAGAGAGAGCACCCTAAGTCGGTCATGCCGTGATGCTTACCATGAGGTTAGAGAGAATGTCCACACATCTGAGGATGAGAGACAGACTTGTGTGTCCCGCACATGCGGTAACACAGATAAAGGAAGTCAGAATGACACTAAACAAGTGAGTTCGACTTTCATAATTGATCATTCTCTTCCTGACACCTCATCTGTGGCCATAAAAGGACAGAAGATCCTAAGACAGTCACACTGTGATACTTCCCATGAGGTTACAGAGAACATCCAGACAATGGAGGGTGGCAGACTGACCTGTATGTCCTACATACGCAATATCACAGACAAAGTGAGTCAGAATGACATGGAACTAGAAAATAGGTCCAGCCCAGAGCAGCCTATTAGGCAAGATGAAGATAGACATAAATGGAGAGGTGAGAGAGTTAGTTCCATCCATCAGACAGAAAAGTTTCAGGATAAAATGATGGTGGAGAATTATAAACACATTTCCACATCCTATGTGTTCAAGCAGATATTCAAGGCCCGTGAGCTCCGGGCTTTTCAATCAGAAGCTGGTGATATCTCAACAACTAGCAATTTGGAAAGCTCCCACATGATAAATGAGAGTGTGAGTGAAGCAGAAATTACCACTGAACACCCACCAAGAATTCCTGAAGATCATCCATTATTAGACCTTAAAAGACAGCAGCCACAGAGAAAGCCTTTGGGCTCCTGCCGCAGTGACATGTCCCTTCCTTCAGCCAACATGGCTTCTGATGCCTCACTGACTCACTCCTACAATGGCTCCAATGGGGACCCGGCGGCTTTCCGGGCACTGCTTGTCCACCTGGATGACACGGGGATCAGCACGGAGCAGCAGGAGCCCTGGAGATCTAAGTCACTCATATGCAATTACCAGGCTAAGAATTTCTCGCCAGTTGAGAGGAGAGTGAGCCCTCCCAGATGCCAAAAATGCAGAAATGAGGACTTGGGATTAGAGGTATCCAGAGCACCATGCAAGAGCCAACTCGCCAAAGATATAAAATTAGAGGAGGCTTCTGAGTCCCTGCCAGAGAAGACACCACTCTCTCCTGAAAGCTACTTCCGAAGAAAGATGAAGCAAATTTTTCAGTGGCTCAGTTGCAGGAAAAAAAGCACAGCTCAGCAGAGTCCCATGAAAGATAAAGCTCTCTTTATGAGCTGTGGGCCTCCTGAAGCCCATGAGCTCATGGCAGCCCTTGGGAAGATCCTGGAGGAGAAAATGGCATGTACAGAGGAAGGATTGGCCAGGAAATTGCATCAGCAGAAGGGGGAATTTCTGGCTCAGGTAGAATCCAACCATGTACAACCTTCCATGCTTGGGGCTGCCTCTGGCTCACAGCAAGAAGGGCCGAGTCTCTGCTACTGCAACCAAGAAGCTGCCTCTCTTGGCTCAAGTTGTCTTAAAAGCACTAAACAGGTCACAGACAGTGTCAGACTTCCCAAGAAGACTGTGTCCTTCAAAGACAACATATCCCAGAGTCTTCCCCCTTCCCCACACTCCAGAGAGTCCCAGGAACCAGCCTCACCTGCACTCAAGAATGCCAAGTGCCTCTGGCTGCCTCACACCTGGTGAAGGCACTGGGCTCAGAGATTTGACTTTTCTGTGCAAGCAGAACATGTTTCTCCTGCACTACAGGAAGGAAATTTTTTTTTCTCAAAGGAATGATATGGTCGTTGTTGAAATGACTTCTCAGTTATCCCGATAATACATCCTATGATGAGAATAATTTCTCTACAACAAATCAAGAATAAATGTTTCTTCTAGTACAGATTGGACTTCTCTGTGTTCTGCACTGGAGGTGTGGCTTTTGGAAATCCAAATAGTTTTCTGAGGGAAAGAAGGAGTTGCTTTTCCTCAATTCTGTTTGCCTTATTTGCTTTTGAAAAGATGACCAGTCCTCCCTGGAGAGCTCGACAATGGCCTTCTCAGCCTTACCTGGGACCTTGATTTCATGGGTTCAGATGACCTTCACTTGAAATATTTTATATGATCATATAAAGGGGGGGACCCAGTAACCTCTAAAAGCCCCCAGGTCTTTTCAAATTGAGAAAAAGCAGTGAAATCCAGAACCAAACCTTTTTTACCTGCTCCCTCAGAATCTTAAACTAACATATAGCTGTAAGGTGGGGTAAATTACTTTCTGATAAGAGCCAGAAATCCCTCCTGCTGCTTCCTCCAGGAAATTTTGGAATTGGAAGCATGGGGCCTGTTAGGCTCTGAGCTCACTGGTAGGGAGAGAGCTTCCTTCTGGATTCCTTAGTAAGGGAGACAGACATGTCACCTCCTCCCCAGAGCGAGGCCTTCTCTTCTTCATGAAGGTTGGGTCAATGGGCCATGTTCCCCACCTCTCATCTTATCCTCGTGAAAATGGAAAATGGGTAGCACATTGCCCTTTTTCCTTTTATTTACCCTTTTTGTAGTAGTAGAAAATATAGATCTTGCATTTCTGAAAGGGGCTAAAAATAATTTTTTTTTTCCTGGAAAAAAGGGTGTGTGTGCTTAGTTCCATTCTTAATAAAAATTACTGATTGGTGTATCTCCCAGCTGAGTGGTCGTGGAGTTGAGTGTACATGGAGGGTTTTCCTGTGTGGACAGAGTGGCTTGTGGAGTAGAACCAGGAGATGGGTGAGATCTGTTATGTGTGGCACGTTGCTGTGTCTGGAAAGCACAGCATGCACTTGACAATGAGGTCTCCTGGTTTGCAAGGGGACCTTCAGAAAAGGTAAGATCCCTCCTTGGGGCATCTCTTCAAAATGCCTGGCTTAACAGCAAGACTGAGAGATCATCTGGTAATCACTTGTAGGAAGGGTCATCAGGAGCTATCAAGAACTTGTGAGAAAAAGAAGGGAGTAAGGACAACATAATGATTGAGTGGGCAAGGAGGGAAAAATGAGGAGGAGAAAGAAAGACCCCCGTCATTCCTACTCATGCCTCCATCCTGCCCCCCCCAACACTCCTGTGCCTAGCCTCACCTCCTGAAGGATAAGAACTTTCTAGAACACAATGACACCATTTCACCACAGAAGTACAAGGAATCGTTTTCTAGCATGAAGACAATTATCTGCTGAGATGTCAGACACTATATTACCAAATGTCGTCTTGGTCCCTGACTTCCAGCTAAACTACTTCTTACACCAAGTTTATAGGGAGTTAGGGGTATATTAGTTATCTATTGTTGTGTTACAAATACCTCAAAGCTTAGTATCTTAAGGAAACATTGATTATCTCACAGCTTCTGTGGATTGGGAACCCAGGCAAGACCTGGCTGGTTGCTCTGCTTCAGGGACTCTCGCAGCCTGTAATCTTCTTGTCAGCTGGGGCCAGGGTCTCATCTGATGGCGTGACTACACTTCCATGTTCACTTAAGAAGCACTTGGCAGAATTCAGTTTCTCAAGGGCTGTTGGAACAAGGGCCTCAATCGCTTGCTGGCTGTGGCTGGCAATGGCAGGAGGCCTCCCTCAGTTCTTGGCCCTGTGGGCCTCTCCAATGTGGAAGTCTGCTATATCATAGCTAGGAAAGCAAGGAATCTGCTAGCACGATAAAAGTTCTAATTTGTTGTAAACTGAAAAGGGAAATTATATACCCACCACCTTTCTCTTATTCTACTAGGTAGAAATAAATTTCTAAGCCCTGCTCACACTCAAGATAAGAGTGAATTATACAAGAGTGAAGAACAGGAGGCCAGGTCATTGCAGCCTTCTTAAAAGTCTTCCTAACATAAGGGTGTCTTCATGAAAACCCTACTGAGTTCGTTGAAACCACAGTGGCCAGAGGTACCAAGTGGATTTTTATCTTTATCCACATTCATGTCACAGAGGTCAGTGGCCGAGGGAAGTAGTGGCTGATATGGAGGAAAATACAAGTGATATGTGCATGTATGAATGTATCACTTTGAATTTCACTATGATGTATGATTATAATGCACCAATAAAAGAATAAAAATGAAATAAATTGAAGCATCAAAAAAAGCAGGGAAAGGTGGAAGTAAAGGTGGTGTAGGACCATCATGGATGGAAAGTAAAAGGAACTTTTACAGCCATCAGACATAATCAGCCACTGCCAGCATTCAGACTTAATAGGGAGAAGAAATAGGTGGGATAGGGCTCATCTTGGCTCTTCCATAGTCCCTTCATTCTTTCCTGGCTTCTAGACCAAAGACATATAAAAGAAACCTTCACTTTCTATAGAGCAGGCTTATAGAAGAAAGTGTTACAGGCTGCTAGATTTAATTTCTGCTCTTATTAATATAATCAATATAGCACATTCATCATTGTAAACTTGGCTCTCACCACTTAGACACCAGTGAGGAGTCACTCAGTTGGTAGAAATGCCACTTCCAGGGAACCTAAGAGCATGTAACTCTCATTCTTGGATGTTTTCCATGCCTCTGTGGTCTGAGAACACTAACGAAGGGAGATGTGGGGACTTCAAAAGCCGACTGGCCTGGCGTCACATAAGTTACACCTGGTGCCCAGATACTTGTTCCTATTCAGAGAAACACTGCATGAAGCATTGTGACATGATCAACATAGAGTAAGAAATGATCTCTCCAAAATGAGGTGGAAGCAAGTGTGATGGATGATTATACAAGTGCATCACTGTGGGAGGGAGGTTTGGTGGCCATGACAAGAGGGACACGTTTCCTCTGTAGGAATTCTTGCTTTACCTACTCCTGCAACTTTAAGTAATCTTCATTTGTAGTAGGATCATTTATCAAGGTGTAGATGTTTCTACCTCCTACCAGAGGGGGATCCCACAGGAATCAAGGTTAACTTTCCACTTTTGTCTTCCATGAAGTTCTGGGCTATGGATCTCATGAGTTATTAATGGCATTCATATTTCCTGTCTCAAAAAAGAAGGTTCCAGACACCTGTTTTACAGGGCTATCTCGACTCTCGTGTGACAAGGGAATTCAGCTGTGTGTGTTCCTAGGAAATTGAAGCATGTGGTGAGTTAAGAGGGAGGGCTGCCTAATGGTAGCAGTGGCTCTGGTGAGTTGAGAGTAAGGATGTAAGATGGGTTCCTTAAGTGGATGGGTTCTGTGTTAGTGTCCTCTGAAGGGCAGCAGGATTTCTTAAGGGATGAGATGATTTCTGAGATAAGTAACCATGAAGTCCCACTAGGGGCAGCAAAACATTTCATTACCCAAGTTTGACATATAACTGAATTCTGGTACTTGCCCCAATTTACCAAATCAAATAATTGGGGAAAGCCTTTGGGAAGAAGGAAAAAGAAATGTATTGATTTGCTAGCAAACTGGAGAAGTCATGAACTTGAGTTCAGAATCAAACCCTGGATTCACCCTGAACAGAGAAATCAAATCCTTTTTAATAGTTAGCTCTTCAGGGTCATACGGGCTTGTCAAAAGAGACACAATTCATGTTTAAGTCATACTTAAGTTGGTTCTTTCTCAGACTCACAGGCACCAGGTGTCCAGTCTTCACTCCTTTGGTCAGTAAACTGATAACAGTCTGCTATTTGTTAACAAGGGGAGGAGGAGAAGGGCAAGAGGAAAAATGTCAGCTTTGAAATAGGCCATCTGTTAGGTGCCAGCATTACAGATACATTGATAATGAATTTCAAACTATTTACTAGATTAGCTTTAATGTAAGACTTTGTGGCTAGAAGTTCATATATGCATCTTTCAAGGTTGATGAAGTGAAAACAGGCTGCCTATCTCACTAGTCTCTCCAAATATCCCATTGTGTCTTGTCTCTAGCTGGTTTTATGCCCATTCCTTACCATTGTGGAATGATCTTGTTGGCCAAGTCTGAGTGACATACCATTCTTAAACTAAGAAAGATGGTGAGTTTGGTGTGGTTGCCCATGCTTGTAATCTTAGTACTTGGTAAGCAGAGACAGGAGGATCACAGATTCAAGGATAACCTCAGCAACTTAATGAGACCAAAATAAAAAATAAAAAGGATGGGAGTATAGCTCTCATGTAGAATGCCCCTGGGTTCAATGTTCAGTAAAACAAAACGAAACAACATCATCAAAGAATAATGGGGAAAGACAACTTCACTTTTACCTGTTCTGAAAATGAGAATCAGGTCAGTTATCCAGAAGGCATTAGAAGGAATATTCCAGAAGCTTTCTTAATGGCAACAGTAGTACTCGCAGGTCTCACTTCATTCTTCTGGATTCTGTCTTCATGGCTTGTGGAAGGTAAGAGTTGAGAATTGCTTCAAAGATAGGTTCAGGTAATGTTGCTGTTCACCTGAGTGAGCTTCCCCCCTGCCCTGCCTGAAGGATTCTTCAGCCCTCTGTCCAACATTTCCACTCCAGCAGTCCACCAGTAGGCTACCTGCCCCTGAACTTCCACAGGAGGCTGCTCTGGGACACTGCAAGGGCTCACTAACTGCCTACTCCCTCCCTTTTTGGTGTGCATGGCTATTTTGCTTGGCTCACCTAATGGCTACAAGATTGATATTCTGAAAGAAAAGAGGAAGAGAAATGTTTTATCCTCCCCTCTTCCACTCTCATTTTCTTGACATATAATTGACATGCAAAAAAAAGTTGCATGCATTTTAAGTGAACTATTTGATGAGCTTTTATATATGTGTGTATATGTACATATTAAATAATCAGAATCAAGATTAAAAACACATCTATACCTTCTCCCATTCACTTGGGTTTTTTTAAATTAAAACTTTATTTTGAGGCTAGTCTACATGCACTTGCAGTTGTCAGAAATTACAAAGCTTTCATGTACTAATTTTTTGTCTTTTATTTTTTCTTGGTCAGTCAGGCTAAAAGGTTATCAGTTTTATTTTATTTTATTTTTTTTGAGAGACTAGTTTTTAGTTGCATTGATTTTTGTCTACATTTTTTCTGTTTTATATTTCATTAAATTCCTGTTGTTTTTAATTATTTCCTTTCTGTTTTGTTTCATTTCCTCAGACTGAATGATTTCCTTTGACAATTCAAGTTCCTTGATTCTTTCATCTGCCAGTCCAAATCTACTATTTAACCATACTAATGGGTTTTTATTTCAGTTATTGTGTAATGAAAGCTCACAAATTTTTATTTGGCTCTCTTTTCTACAAATTATGTCTACTTGTTGAGATATCAGTTTTCTGGTTTCCTTTAGTTCTTGGTGTATGATTTCCCTTAGCTCTTTATCTATGATTAAGACAGCTGATTTGAAGTCTTTCTTTAGAAAGTCCATTTTCTGTACCTGATAGTGAGATTAATGAACTGTTAATTTATTTTTTTCTTCAAAGTAGATTACACTTTTCCTGTTTTTTGCATATCTAAGAGTTTGCTTGTTTTTGCTGTCATTGTTAAAAATTGGGTAATCTGAGTTTTAGAATACATTAACATTGGAAATCAGATTCTTCACTCTCCCCAGAATTTTTGTTATTTCTACTGTGGATGATAGTTTTTTCTTTCTTTAGTGACTTTTGAAAACTTCTTTTAAACACCACTATTGAGATATAATTCGTACTATACAATTTACCTATTTAAAGTGTAGTGTACAATTCACTGAGTTTTAATACATTCACAGAGGTATGTACACTTAATTGTGGTCCAAATTATTTTTACAAAGACTATTTTTTTAGTCATTTGTGGTCTTGTAAGTTTCCCTAATGGTTTGTCAGAGATCTTCTTAACTGCCTAGATTCAAGGGAGGGAAAATACTGTTAAGGTCTTTGCAGATTGACTCTGTGTTCAGACAGTCCTTCAGTGCTTAGCAAGGCTGTTTACAACTCTGCCTTAGCCTTCACTTCCTGGTTGTCAGCTAGAGGTGAAAGCTTATGGTCCTCTCTCAGGTCTCTTCTGAGAATATGTTCTGCTATGTTCATGAATGTGACTTTCTTGATTATATGGTGTATGGCCGAGCTTTTCAAATAATGTCTACTATTTCCCCCAACCATTAATCTCTGCCTTGGAGAGCAGTGGTTTGTTCAATTGTTTTTCTGTTGTTTTATTATCATTATTATCTACTTATTTTTTCTTTTCTTTTTCTTAATTAATTTTATTGCTAGGTATCAAACCCAGGGTCATCTGTATGCTAAGCATACCCTCTACCATTGAGCTATACCCCCAGACTGATTTCCATTTTTATTTTATATTTTCAAATATGAAAACTTCAAGATTCTTACACCAATAATCTCTAATGAGACCATGAGAAGCAATTCAGTCTGTATACAATAATTTCCCCCTTTCGGTTCTACTGTTTTATAGAATAAATATTTTGTGGCATGTGCCTGGTTGAAATGTATTATCTGTTTACAAAAAAAAAAAAAAAGGATACAATCTTCAGGGCAGTTTCCACTGTGTCTCATGTCAATTTATAAAAAGTACATATTTTCTGTTTTTATTCAGGAGGCACACAAGACTGAAAAATTTAGCTTCCCAATTTCATTCACCATCCCGCAAAAAAAAATACAAATGAGAGTCTCGATGTTCTGTACACTTTTGAGGGGTGAGATACTAGACACTATCTGTTATTTTTGTAGTTCCAATTATTTACACTGCAAAAAATTTTTCTCTTAATATAAATAAATGTCCTAAGTTCTTTCCTTTAATTATTTTAGGCTGGATTTAGAAGATTAATGAAGAAGCCAGGCAGGCATGGTGGCACATACTTGTAATCCAAGTACTTGGAAGGCTGAAACAGGAGGATTGAAAATTCAAGGCCAGCCTCATCAACTTAGCAAGGCCCTCTGCAACTTAGTGAGACCTTATTTCAAAAAAATATATATATATATATGGATGGAGTATAGCTCAGAGGTATACCCCTGGGTTTAATCCCCAGTAACACACAGAGAGGGACAGGGAGAGGGGGAGGGGGGGAGAGAGAGAGAGAGAGAGAGAGAGAGAGAGAGAGAGAGAAAAGAAAAAAAGAAAAAGAAAAAACTAGTGAAGAATTGCTTATGTGACATTTAAAATTTTATTCTGTTACACAAATTTTGTTAGTTCCATAGATTATAGTTTACTTATTACTGAAGAATGTCCTCACCCAAGGGGCATTACTTTGTATAAATGTTTCTGACTTAAGAAAACAGCATGCCAATATCTGTAGGCTAAGTTTCAAGAGATTAACATTGCAGATGTTCTACATGTAAATATATAGCACAGTTTGTAAAATAAGTGTAAGAATTACTGCCTCCAAGAATATCATGTAAAAGATAATCAACCCCAAGTCTTTGTGACAGCATTCTATATACAGTCTTATACACAAAACAATCCATTTTCTCTGTCATGTTGAGTATACAACTTAAAAAAACTTCAGATGTAACTGATTAATCTATTGAAGATTGATAATGCCACTTTGTGAGATTTATGGGATTTAAAATATTTACTTTTTAAAAACCAAGAACACCTAACTTTTCTATGAAGAAATTCAACATGATTATGTTTGATCATACTACATAATTTAAAATGAAATGCCATTGGTTAAAAGTTTTTCTACTTTATTAGTGTCTTTGAAAGCATTAATTTGTGAACTAATGCTCATGTTTAGTTCAGATGTATTTATGGCACAAGATCTCATTTTCAAAATGGTGCCAGTTTTCCTTAACAGCCACTATTTTTAGTTGCAGTGATATTTTTAAAGGGTACAATTTTTTTTAAACAACTGTTTTATTTGTTGATAGACAGTAAGTTCCCCAAGTAGCAAAGAAATGAAAGGTTAGTTTCTCAACATGCCGTGCCTTCATGGGCCTAACTGGCTGGAGGTATGACCAGTGTGTCACTTGACTACGTCAAAGATGCCGTCTGGAAGTGGTCTCCATCTAGGGCAGAGAGGGGGATGAGGCTGAGGGCAGAGGGAGGATGGGATGAGGGTTTTGAGGCAGGTACCCTCTGTGTCCAAGGTCGCCTCTCTAACTGGGATCCTTTGCCCAGCGAGACTGGTGAGCTTTTGTGGGACACTTCAAGGACGTCCAGGGGACTCTGTGTCCCAGGTAGAGCTGGAGAGTCAGGGAATCTGCAGACACACTTGGACTCTCTTCTTCCTCTTGCCTCCCTCAAAATCCTGTACTTCAGGCAGTCCCCAGCAGTGGAAACATCACGTGTGTGTTCCCTGACACAGGCAGAGGGGCCTGGCCTGTGGGATGGGGGCAGCATTAGGAGAAGCTGCTGGGGGGCTTCGCAGGCCTAGACAACACGAAGAGATGGCCCAAAACGTGCCTGCCCGGCCCAGCCTTCTGGGTTCCCGGCCTCTCTTCTTCCATTTGGGTCCTGTCTGTCTCACACCTGCCTCTAGGACAAAAGCTGATTCCAGTCCATAGTACTTTAGACAACATTTCAATCTATCTGAAATGGCGGGGCTTCTTCTATCTTAATTTTTAAAATGTGTGCCTTACAATTATTTAGTGAAAAGTTGTGTGTGTGTGTGTGTGTGTGTGCGTGTGTGTGTGCATGCGTACGCGCATGTGTGTGGTACTGGGGACTGAACTGAGGGCCTTGCACATGCTAGACAAGCACTCTATCACTGAGCTACATCCACAGTCCTTTTTACTTAAGTTTTTGAAAAAGGATCTTGTTACGTTGCCCATGCTGGCCTCTCACTTGGGATCCTCCTGTCTCAGCCTCCCAAGTAGATGGGACTGCAGGCATGTGCTACAGCACCTGGCAAAAAGCTTTCTTTTCCTCTCCCTTCCTTCCTTGTATTAGGAATTGAACCCAGGGGAATTCTGCTTCTGAGCTACACCCCCAGCCCTATTTTATTTTGAAACAGGGTCTCACTAAGTTGCAGAAGACCTCACTAACTTGCTGAGGCTGGCCTCGAACCTGCGATCCTCCAGTCTCAGCCTCCCAAGTATCAAGATTACAGGTGTATGCCACCATGCCCAGCTAAGCTTCATTAATAGAATATTCATGCTGCAGAACTGGCAGGAAATATTTTTTCAGGGGGGTCGTAGGTGGGGGCAGGGAAGGGACTTCTCAACACTCTTTCAACCACTGCAGGCTGTGTGTGCCGCTGCACTTGAACTGAAGGGGTGTAGTGAGGTGCTCACAGATTCTTCATAGGTTTTCTGATGTTCCCAATCCCAGCTCCTGGCGGAGGTGTATGACAGCCATCCCATTTTTGCTCGTCATCCAGAACAAAGAGTACCATGGGACCCACAATTTTGATCCCACAGTCATAAACGAATTCCCACAAATTTTTAATGCCTTTGTTTTCTAGGAAGTCTTTAGGGGGAAGAAGACAGAGGCCTGTGAACAGTTTGCATTCATCTAGGTTGCCTTCCATAGATTCCAGCCAGACTCTCCTGTTGTCACATGACCTCTAATGAGTGCCAGCAGTTTTCACGGAGAGAGTACTCCACTCCCCAGTTCCCCCAGCACTGGCTTCCCCAAGCCCTGCCCATTGCTACTCAGTTCCTTTGTCAGGGCTTAACTTTGGCCTTCTCTTGTAGATGTCACAGCTAATTCTGAAACACATGGAATCAAGGTAAGGTCTTTGTCTGGAAAAGCATGGAGCAACGTGGCCCTCCCGCCCCGGCAGTCAGCTACCTTGGGGACCCGGGGACAGGGTTCATCTGGCTGCTGTTCTAACCAGCAGTGAAAAGCAGGATGAAAGCCCCTGGGGATTATGGGAAAACATTCCGGGCCAGGCCAGTCCTTTAAACAGACATGCACACTTGAAGGTCAAGAGTGATACATGGCGGATGCAGGGAGAGATCAGTAGATCCAGCACACACTGGATGAAAAGAAAACTGACTCATGTTGAGCATAAAAGAAGCAGGTTGGCCTGAGACCAAGA